>RJJA01000008.1:319337-415061 GCA_003724045.1 Lepidurus arcticus | reverse complement strand
ACATTGTTACTTTTAATGAACAAAATGTGATAATATGCAAGCTAATTGCATAATACTTAAGTCTGTTTGCTTTTCAGTTGAGTAAATGTCGGGTGGGAACTTTGAATAAAAGGGTAGCAAATTACCTGACGTGTAGTAGGCCAGGCGTCTGTTCACAAAATGGCTTGCGGGATTAATTCCGTCGACAACGCCAAGTGCCGGCGAGTGTCTACAGAGGGCTGTATCCATTGGCCAGAGACCCTGGCAACATTAGCAACGCGCAACAGCAACGAGCAACGTGATTGGGCACTGCGTTGGGTAGTTTTTTTTATTCCGTATTCTCGCAATGTGCGTTTTAGCAATGTACACAACAAATAACTGTACAAACAACAAATAACAAGTAATTGTACACAACAAATGCGGTAGGAATGAAAAATGTGGCAAGTCCACGTCTCCTAGCCACATTTGGGGATTAAGCAAAAAAGCTTGCAATTGCTTAAGACGATGTATGAATGGAGAAATATAAACTTTGGTTTACATGTATAAATAAATAATTGATAAGCCAAATTCAAAATAAAGTCATAAGAACGAGAGCTGCGACCTGCAACTAAGAAGGACGGACCTATTTTATTCCTTTTATTATTACGGATCTATTATATTATATTAAATAGTTAAATACATCTTAAACTATCTCTCCTTATTCTCGTACATACATCTCTCACGTGGCCCGCCATGTTTTCACTTAGGCTCATTTGCATAACAGGCGAAGAAAAAAAGGATATCTCTCCTAAAAAATTCCAATAATAATTACCAACTGGAGTAGGCCAAAGGTGAAAAGGAATAACCCAGCGGCATCTATTTGAGCTTGTCCAGCCCAAATTGAACAAAATCGTCCGTTTTAGACGTTAGAAAACGCCTACACGCCCACGTTTGAATGAAACGCAACACGTTTGAATGAAACTTCGCACTAGAAACACCCATAAACTCCACAAATGAAGCTGAATTAATGCTTGCAAATGAACAGGACTGTTGTTCGTAAATACAAACAGTAAGTTACGCAAATTCAGCTAAAAACACAAATATTATATAAGTTATAACAATAGGTTCTGTCTCAACACGTAGCTCCTTCGGCTTTGCAAGCGCGACTGAACCCACACTGCGCGCACGTTTTATTCTTGGAATTAGCACCATCTATGGAACATGTCTGCAAACACTTGACACTTGACTCTTCACTCCGCATGTTTTTTTTTCGGTTCCCAACGTAGGCTCGCGCCTATTGTCGGTTTCATTTGGTCAAGTACAGTTAAAGGTATCTCCTTCACTAATTAAACTTAACAACACCACATGCTTTTCTTGTTTATTACTATTATTTATTTTAATTTTTTTCTGTCCTCTAGTTTTTCATTTATTTACTTTAGTTTCCTTGTATTATTAGCTGGGCAAATCCCCTAATACTACAGGTTGTGATGCGTGTCTAATAGTGTACTTTCTCATTTTCTTTTCCAAACCTGGTTCGTAGGAGTTTTACAGGTTTGTAAGTGTTTTTTAATTTTCAAACGCAATTCGCTTCAACTGTTTCACTGGAGCCATCTATTGACAAGAAGCTTCCGTTCCTGTTCACGCCTTCGGACATCCACTTGCCCAGCTTATTCGACAGTTAGACCTGTCGTCTTGTTCAAAGACTACGCTATAATTTGCATGTGTAAACAAAGAAAATATAGTACGGTACGGTACGGTGTTATAGTAATTAATACAATTACTGTACGTTCATATTAATATTGTGAGCTACTGTAGATTTATATCGACAATCGAGCTGAAGTTTAACATAATGGCAGAGGAAGTTCTTTTTGATTTCCTGCATATGGAGCTGGTAGGTTCATTGATTGATCCAAACCCTGAATTGAAGGAAGATAAAGTAATGCTTTTTGAAAACTTGAAAACAAAATATTCGAACGATGTCTAATTCGGTTTTTCGAAAGGATGAAGCGATGTCTAAGCTCGAACACATTGGATTCTCGACAGGCTATCGTCTTATTGAGCGACTCACCAAAGAATTCCCTCGATTTAAAGATGAGCTAGACATAATGAAAGCCATTTGTAAAGACTTCTGGATGGGTATTTTCAAAAAACAAATCGACAACCTTCGTACGAACCATCAAGGAGTCTATGTACTACAAGATAACCGATTCAGATTCTTAACCCAAGTCTCGGCTGGTCGGCAGTATCTCGAATTAGCCCCCAAAGTAATTCATAACGCATTAGTTAAAATTTATTAATGGATTATACTAGTTTCTCCTCTTTACCTGCGGCTTGTTGCGTGGAGCGTTAGCTAACCTGGGCCTCACTTGCGTAGTAACTGCGGAAGTAACTTCCATGCCTGCGTGTAAATTCCAAATCCATATGCAACGCTTATAAGAATATTTATGACTTATATATACAATAAATTTCTCAGCCAATGGCCTACATAACTTAAACGTTCGATTTACATGTGTTGGTACAATAAGGACAATGTAGTTCCTGTTGCATAGGGAAGGGGCGGGGCTAAGAGTACCTGAAGGAATTGTACAACCATTTTTCTTTCTTTTTACAACCACTCGGTTTCCGCTGGCCTCAAAGCTTCTAGCGTTTTTCTACTGGCCGTTTTCGCCACCAAATTCCTCCTCATCGCCAATAATTGCTGACTTAATGCCTCCATACTGCCCAAGTGAACACTTCGCTTTGAGCTCGTCGAAGTAGAAAAAGTTCTCAGGTTTATTTCTGAAGGAGTAGAACTGCTTAAAACCCGCGGTTCGGCTTCGGTCTGACAACTTCGGTTTACTTTGGATGCCGGTTTGGTCGAGTGGCAAGAGCAAGAACGCGAATGAGGACAAACTTGCTGGTCAGGAAGGCAACAATGATTTCCGTTAAACACGTGATGGACGTAAATATAACAAGGCAGACAAGCTGCACCACCCTTGCAACCCGAATCTGCTTTTGAGGTTGGACAGAATTCGTTGTCGCTCAAACCACGATTCATGGTTGAGTTCGGATGGGAGCAGCATTCATTGTTGCTCGGATTAGTCACTGTAGACGTTGGGCAAAATGTAAAATTTCTACAGTTAGGATTCATTGGTAACACAGGGCAAAAAGAAGGCATTGGCGTGGTATGGCAGTGATGGGTACTATTTACTACAGATTGCGGCTTTGGAACCAGAGAAGCAGGCAGCTTAGTATAGTCTACAGAGCACATTGGGCAGAGTGCAAGCGTGGAACTTCGACTAGGTAATTTAGGTTGAGGCGTAGCGTCGAACAGTTGGAAACATCGATCGCACAATTCCAAGTAGGGCGAACTTAAGTCTAAATCGTCTTCTTCTCCTTCGGCATTTTGCTCCGGAGAAATCGAGGGGCAGGTCTGAAGATTTGAGATGACGTCATTCAACCGTGTCATAAGGCAGCAGGCCTCGCTAATTAAGTTAGACTGGTCAAAGCCGCTATCCGATCCCATTTGCTCTGCTGCAGAACTACCGTAATTAATTGTGGGCGCCGGGTTGTAGGTGTTGTAGGGATATAGCTTCCGACGTTTCATAATCTTTGGGAAACAGCGTCCGCGGTGCCGGTCGTAAAACGTGTACGGATCTTCTTCCCAATCCCTTAGATCTTTCTCGTCCTGCAGTTGTTGGAAATCCGTATTGTTTTCTTCGACGTCTTCCAGAATGACGAGTCCGGGTTTAATTATGGGTCGAATTTGCTGCTCTTGTTCTTGGAATTTGGGAATGAGATTCTTCTCCATATCAGTCTCCAATGTTCCGCAGCCACTCAAGTCTGTCCATGACACGGATTTCCTTTTCGATTTACCGTTCCCAATTTCTTCACCCGAAATTTCGGAGCGAACGTCGTCTTTAGAATCGTCATTATCCCACACATAGCCCAACAAAAGTTGCTTCATGTCTTGCCAGATATTCTGCCTGAAACTTTGTTCGTCTTGTAATTCCGTTATTTCATTGGGTTCAAAGATGTGGTCGACACTGGATAATGTCGCCAGCTTGGGGTTCGTTTTGTCAAAAATTAGGGGAGACTCAACCGAATCAAGGGATCGTGATCGCATTCGCTTCTCTCGATGAGAAGGGAAGTCGCTTTTTTCGAAGCTTCCTTCGACGTGTTTATGTGGAGATAAACACTGAGGAACCTCGTCTTCTATATTTATTACTGTTTCTACGACAACTTCCGCCTGGGAAATTGCGAGAATGTTTGTTTGGGGATCAGAAACTCCTGGAAGGTCACCCAGATGTTCTAAAGATGTAATTTCCATGTTTAAGATCACATGTTCTACATTATTTTCCACTTCAGGACTCAAAAGCTCATACTCTTGACTGGGCAAACTGCAATCTTCCGGAACTTCATTAATGGTATATAAGTTTCCAGAATTTACATCTTCTGCCGCCAGGGTGCCGAAAGTCAGTTGCGATTCAGTCAAGTGGTCGTTGGATTGTTCCCAGTACTCTACCAAAAAATCATTCTCTTCTACGTCTTCTCTCGAATAGATAAAATGCGGTTCGCTTAACCCTTCCAAAGGATCTCTGTCAATATCAACTAGAGGCTTTTCAAATTCTATATCGAAAATGGGATCTTTAGTTTCGATGTCGATTAATGAATTCTCAGTTTCAATGTCAATTAAAGAAACTTCACACTCGTCATCAATGAAAGAATTCAGAATTTCGATGTTAATCACAGAAGTGTCGATTGTTGGGTCCCGAGTCGCTTCGATTTGTTTATCGCTAAGCTCGATAGTGTTACAAGGTACCAAGAGAGGCCGTTGATCACGCGGCGACTTTAAAGATTCGTAAACGTCATAAACTTCTGGGTCTTCCAAATCGAAGGTATTGAAAGGCGCCAAGGGTGGTCTCTTGACCGAAGGCAAGTGATTCAATAACAAAACGTGCGAATTTCCTTTGATCTCTGAATTCCAACGATCTTTTGGGGATTCCTCTTCATCTTCGGAACTACTCTGAGGCAAGATAGTGTCTTGGCGTTTCTCCAAAGCGCGTTGACGTTTTGGTCTCAAACGGGGGTGACTCACCCCCTCTTCTTTTTTGCCTCTCTCCCTTTCTTCATCGCTACTATTATGGCTGTTCCCTACATAAACTAAGCGTGAGGACAGTAACCGGTCTGGCCTTTTAGCTTTCTTTTTGGGCATCTCTGACAGCGGAGCCTCATCTTCATCAGTCAATTCGCCACTCGGGTAGCGAAACTGTGAATCGAGACAATGGAAATTACCCAAACGATCCACATTAGGTTCAAGAGTTATAGTTTCTGTCAGATCTTCCAAAGAATCCATATCAAGCGCTGGTTTAGGCCCCGTTTGGAATATCTGTGATTCCTCCAAGCTATCTTCGGACAGATTGACGCTGTCGGTCTCATCCGACGGACTATCAACTTCCGTTGCCGGTTCCATTTTCGTCAAGAGGAAGGCGAGATGGTCGTTTAGTACGACGGTTGAAGCTAAAGTTTCTGGAATCGCACGAAATGAATCAGCCGAGCTACTATAAGTAGGGGATGCGTAAATGACAGGGTCAACCCCGATCCGCCGCTGGCTAGGTAGCGGTGACAGGGAAACGTCCTCGTTAGCCACAGGCGAGTTCTGAAAATCAGGCTCGAAACTGATTCGAATGGGAATCAAACGACGCTCGGGATTGCTCGATCGTATTTCTGAAGGCGCTGACGACTGACGTTGATCAGATCGTGATACGGGCGATACTTCTCCGTCGGCACCGAAGGACCACCGTCTTCTTGGTGATTCTGACGTTTGCGAGTCGAGTTTGGGACCAAAGAAGGAATCTTGACTCATTTGAGAAGAGGGAGACGAAGATCGCGAATTCTCGTGGGATTCGGAAGAATCGATCTCCAATTGGGGCTCAGAAACTCCTCGTCTGAGGTCACCGGGAGTGGGAAGCCGTAAGGTTAAATTGGGTAATTCAGGTTGCGGTAAGCTTTCACGGGGAGTCGTAGGTAAACTTTGAGACCCGTCGAAGAAATACGCCGTAGTAAGGAGCTCTGATGGATGTTTGAGCTCTCCTGTATAGGCCACTCCTGCGCGATCGATTTTAGCTTGGGGTTTTTGAGAATGATTGTCTCGTACAGGAATTAAATCAGTGCATCCTGGATCACTGGCTGCAAAATCATATAATACCGATGACGGTTGTTCCAAGTCTGAGAGTCTGACAGCTGTCGAGGCAGCAAATGAAGGATTTTCTTTGGCAGCACTTTGGCCCATAGCCGGCCAGTTCAGCGTGAAATAGCTGTTAGTGACTTCGACTTCGATTTCCCTTTAAAAAAAAAATGAAGTGTTTTTTAATGCCAAGTTAATAACTAATTAAAATATTTAAAAAAATGATACTAAAGTGTACAAAAATACAAGAATTGTGCTAAATTATGTGTTATTTTGTAAGGCTATCAACGTGGGAATTGACTTTAGCTTGCGTTTGAAATCATGCCGAAATAATAAACTATCGGTAATTAATTATATGAATATAATGTTGCTTAATGTAACCTAAACATACTTTAGTAACAACACGTAATATAATTGAAAGCGTTTCTTTGCTTTCAACTTCACTGTAAGTTTCATTGGCTTGGCTCACAGAATAGATTTGGCTGACGCCGTTAGATGTCACCGCAAGTATTTTTGGCACACGTTGTGTTCCTGAAACTCTTTTCTGTCTTTAAAAACTCTTCTTCTTTTGTCTTACTGAACAACCGGATACACGTTAGCTAAAAATTAACACTGATAGGCAAATAATAAGTTTAGCTAAATCAGTTTAGCCTTATAAACTGTCTTCTAGCTAAAAATGTCCCTATATTTACTTTTTGGCCAAGTTTATTGCAAGTATTTAAGATAGCTTACCTGGTGGGAAGGTGCGAAGGCGAGGTCTGAACTGCAGTATCACTAAATCGTCTCTGTGGGTGAAAGACGAGAGAAAAAGGAAGCGAATTACAACGTCTACTTTTTGCACTGATCTTATTACACATAATTGGATAGGTCCGAGTTCGACCTGACCCCTAACACGATTACGAATCCCTAGAGACTATGTCCGTATACTACACGCGAAGAAAAGATTGACTTGTCGGAGAGATTTTATTATACCTGCACGCGAAACTCGGGAGCGGAAACATCAGCGAGACGGTCAGGGTCAATGGGCAGAGAAAGGGGTACTAAGACTGCTGGCTCGCGATGGAAACTTCGTTGATACCATCGATTCATCCACTCTTGGGTCAATTCCTGGGCGCGGGTCTCATTGGCGTTAAGTAACTCTAACAGAATCTCCCCTCCTTGACGCACATGTTGCAAGCCACCGTTCTGGAACCATAATTACGACAATTAGATAGTCTTTTAATGAAAAAGTTAGCTGTAGGTTTGTAGACAACGGTTTACCGTTTGCAAAGTATGGAGAAGGCCTTTGAGTCGCTGGACCTCGGCTCGTAATTCGCGTATAACACGGACATTTGGCTCCTCGTTTACTACCGGGCGGTTAACGATGTGTTTGGTTCTAGACGCATACCGCAGAGTGCTCAACGTCTCGGAGTAGCACGTACTGGACGGTGAAACGGCTAATAAGCGACAGAAAAGGTCACAACAGGTATCTTAATGTACTAACGAGTATATAAAAACATTTATTATACTTGCGACCATCACAGTGCGTGAATTTCCTCCTAGTGAGTCTTTCAACAGCCAAGTCAGGACTGAATCCCGGTAAGGGATGTAAGGTTGGCGGTATCTGCGAGGTGAAGCTGCAGGCGAAGTAGAATTACCACCTGAGGCACTGCTTGATAAGCTGTGGCACGAACCGTGCAAACTGCCCAATCCTGACCGTGAACAAGAGCTCTCCGCTACCCAAAAGAAAAAGAAGACGAATAAATTCCCCAAATCTAGAAAATTTTATAGACTATTTTATACCTAGGGCGTTTATGACATTACCCAGCGTCACTAACGATTTATTGATGGTGGATCCTTCTTTTAACCTAATTCGACTTAATTCCTTGTTGGCACGCTCACTGTAATTAGACACCACGTAAATTAAGTACGTATAAGAATGAAAGCGAAAGAAAGAAGTTTGGTGCTTCATACCTTCCAGCTAAGTCTACCAGGTGCAATTTGGCAGTAGTTTCCCTTGGCAAATTGCCTTCCAAGGCGGCAGCCGTGCAGTGAATAGTAAAAATGGCATGAGAACGGCTACTTAAACTGTGGTAATGTGTCGCAGCGGAAACACGACGTTGGCTACCACGCTGCACCAAAGAAAGCATAGCGCCTGCATCATTCACTACATGTCGACTCAGATCTGCGAGGAAATACATTAATTATTATTGGCTTGTCAGTTTCTTTTAACAGACTGGACTGGGTGACTGGGTACTTCAGTCCCCCCCCCCAAAAAAAAAAAACTTGCGATATCAAAAACTAATCGATTCACATCTTACAAGTGTTACAGACGAAAGCGAAACAATATTGCCTATACCGGAGTGGAAGCAAGCGTAAGTTTCAAAGCATCTACTTTTAACTCGTTTTTATCTCGTTGTCATACAATTGTCTAAGGAAATTTAAACTTAGCATAAACCAACTTATGAGCACATGGCCGTAAAACAAAAATATATTTTGAATTGGCCAAGGGCTTGTAAACCAAAAGGAACACAACATATGTGTAGTGAAGGTTCGAAACCGCACAGGATCTATTAGTTATGAAAAAACAACTCAGCGGCTATGAGAAAATTATAACTATTCTTATTCCCTAACTGCTAATAATGAGGCAAAGCATGAAACCGAACTGTTTACACACAGAACGGAAAGAATGTGCGGACACTGGCGTAATTACCTTGAACATAAGGCCCCAGTTTAGGATGTTCCCGGACTCGCAAATGGCATCTTCTTCGGTTAACGGGAGGTCTGAGTAAATCTCGAACTTTCTCATTATAGATTTCCAGGTAACTAACGTCCGTGCGGAAAGAAAGCTGGTCAGCCAGTAAAACCTGTGCTACGCGAGCAAAAAAGCCCGTGCAAATCTGGGGAATTAGGCCAGGTGCTTCCTTTTCATGAAGAAACATAATAAGTTTAGAGCTGAAGAATTTTGTTTTAATATATTTTTTTTACTTCTGTTCCCATCATGGTGTACGTCTTGCCAGCGCCGGATTGTCCATGGGCCAGAACACAAGCATTATAACCCTCAAATAAAGCATTCAACGCTTCAATACCCAAGTCTTTATATACCTATACAATGAAAAAGTAAAATGTTCATGCCTTATTATTAAATATAATTTGTTCCTTCACAATTAAGATTTGTTAGAAGAGGCAGAACAATGAACTATAGAAAGCACGACTTCCAAGAATTCTTTATACCGGTTTGCCATAGAGACCAAATGCCCGGTAACTACCAAAACAAATGCGTTATCGACCATTTTGGGACTTGGTAACCAAGCAAAGATTACGCACTGGATTTGAACCGGTATAGAAACAAACATCTTCCAAATGACAAAACATATCAATTCGCTAAGGGAGTAATCGGGGAACATAAGCCACTTTTTGTAGCTGTAAAAGTAGAAAAAAGGTCCTAAACGTCATTTTTTTACGGGTGAAATTTAGGAACATTTTCCAGGTTCTCTCACGCAATGTCGAACTTCAAGACTAAACGACGTCGAGTCGAGCCCTTGCAATCAACACACATGCAAGCCTAAGGAATTTAGAGAACTGTTGTATGAGACATAAACATCAACTTACGTTTTGTTGCAAAGAAGGCCAAATCCCATGTTCAGGTACTGAAGGATACACATAGTCGAAGGAGAAGTACCGCACACGCTCCCGACTATCCGCTTCCCCTGACTGGTTCAACTATTTTTTATTTATTTTTTTGCAAAAGAAAGGATGAAAAAACATTACATCCGAGCTTTTAGAGGTGCAGGAAAGTAAATACTCATTACATATGGTGTTAGCAAGGATATGCAATTTCCTTCTACTTGCAGTGCCTCGTAACCGTCTTCCGCCTTTTCCCTAGACAGGAAACGCCAAGGAAAACTAAAATTAGTCGGTAGTTGAAAAGCAGAGTTTAGAAACAGGACAACATAAATAAAGCAGCCAAGATTCATCGCGAACGAAACGCTGAAAGGAAAAAATCCGAGCCAAACCAAACTGCCTGCGTTTCACGAGAGAAACTTCAAGATGGTAAAGATAAATGGACGTTAACAGCTTACAAAATGTAAAATATACCAGATATTCGCTACATTTACAGGGTATTGCACATATTTGCGACATATTAAACATAGGCAGTTACAATTGAAAAGAAAGTCGAGACTATGACATTAGCCCATTCACAGTTGAATGAGTTTTCAAAACTCTCCATCTGCGAACACAGTTAGTGCGCGTAACTGCAATTTATTTCAGTTACAATATATACTCTTTAAATAATAAAAGACGATTTTGCGAAAAAAGTAACAAGAAAAAAGTCTAAAGTCTCTCAATTTTACAACGTCATAAATTGATTGTCTTTGTAAGTACCTTCGCACTAAATTTTAAGCACGGTGTCCCTTTATTCGAAACGCATTGTTTTTTCTTGTACCGGAATTTTATGAAAACTCAACTAAGATATAAAGTGTGAGGTAAAGGTAGTACAAATCATTACAAGATTTTGTGATCTTACACTTTTAATGAACTTGCGAGGTTTCACAGGAAGCACAACATGAGGCAACAATGAACATATAGGGCGGGAAACTCGTCTCAGCACGCTATAGCCTGAATCCCACACTAGAACACATAACACACACTAAACGACCTAAAGTCAACATTATTCGGCTAAAAACAGTCTCGGTTGATGTGAACACATGAAAAAGGTCAGATCGATGGGTCTGACCTCTACACTTGACGTTTCTTTAGCCCCCGCAACGACACACATGGACAATATGAGTCTTCAATAAGTCCGCAACGGCAATATGAGTCTTCGCATACATCAATAACTACGTCGGACGGACGAGCAAAAAAAATGTGAAAAAATTGAGATAATATACCTGTCAGTTAAGGGCCGTATTCGCACTGCGACTTTAACATTGGCCATGTCACATTAGCACAACTTCTGGGCTACGTCTGCTGCGTCTCTTTGGCTCAGCCTCAAACTTTACGCTTACGGATCTTCATTATAAGTCTGTGTGGACTTCGGCAGGCGAACATTTCAGAGTTATTTCTGGCGCTTCACCGTTCGCCATGTGGGCTGCGGAACAACTGGGGGAAACGCGGTGGGAAACACACCGACATGCTTAATACCAGGGCGAAAACGTTCACAAACTGAAAGGGGAACAACGCCGCGGCAAGAGGCTCACGTTTGCCGTTACACTGACTTTTCTTCGCTTTCCTCACGTACAGTGCGGCGCATAGTTACACATCCATAACTTCCTGTCTAACAAACGGGAAACATATGGACCATAAAAACGTTATTTTCTTGTATTGCCATAGATATATGCATCGTTCGTCCCGAAAGCTCTTCATTTAACTACGGTTCTCACCAAGTTTTCTTGTAAAAGTAGGGAAAAAGAAGTATACAAATACGGCCGTAAAGGTTAAAGAATGCTATGAACGTATGCCTGTGGTATAATTGCATATTTTCTTTTGGTAATTAAAAGATAAAGGGAATTATCACTTTCCTATCTTTGGGATAATTTGAACCAAATTTTTGCAGGTAGTAATGGTGATGCCACCAAGCACGGACGCCGAGGAACAAGGAACAAAAGATGGCAAATGCGACGGCGGGCGCGTTCCATGCTGCCAGGGCGAAACCCCACCATTCCACTATTTCCCAGGTGTAATTGGCTCCGCTTACATAATCAAAAATACCGCCTTTGGGAATTTTATAGCCCGTTTCACCCGGCTGCCGCAAATTCCGTAGTATCCGATCCGAGTAGACATTCATGCCCATTCCCAAGAAAAACAGGCTCATTCCTAGTTAAACATAGAAAAAATATCAAATAATGCGTGTACAAGCCAAAAAGATACATACATTTACACTGAAATTTAAGTAATATAATCATAATGAAGCAGCAAGCAAATTTAAATAATAAAAAAAAATACAATTTATGATCTCAAACCTAAATACATATTATAACAGGCACATGTTCAGATACGAATTCATAATTTTACGATCCAACAAGGACAAGCCTACGTCGGAAAAAATAAATAAAAATGTATGGCTTCCGGGAGAGGATTGATGTTTCAAAGGTTTTCTGAATTACGGTAGTAGCACATTAATTTGAGTCATTATTACAGTAACAACAATGACGATAGCTATGAATATAAAAAAAAATCCCAAAGATTATGTATGCAAGATTTCTATACCTCTATTAACTATCACAGTATTTATATATGTTTGTATTCATCCTTAAGATTACTTTAGAATTTTATAAAAACTCAGCTTTTTTACCCAAAATGAAGTTCCATTGTGACAGCCAACTATGTGGATATCGATGGTAGTTTAACAGGTAGTAGCCTTGCAAAAATCCATTGAAAATGCAGAAAGCAAACGCCGCTAATGAAGCAGAGATTGGCGTGGGTTTTCCTCCTCGGATAGAAAACGGGAAAACCAAGGACCTAACAAAATATAACGATAAGTCGGAATCAAATTAATTCCGTCTATTAAATTCGACTGTAACACTGTTTTACCTATGTACGTAATGAAGTATGAAGCTGAAAATTAAGAGCTTGTTAACACCAGACCCCCATGAGGGAGCGGACGTAAAATTGATCAACAGGAAGGGTACGACAAACGCAGGAGATTCCTGGATCATCCACGCCGGCTTGCCCGGGAGCAGCCAGCCAAACTTTGCACTCGTGTAACGGCCATATGGAGCAGGCTGAAGTAGCGAGTACAAGAAAACGCTGCCAGTATAGATATATAAAATAATCACGAGCCGATCTATTAAAATTCCGGGTTCAGGTTGAATGGCACTGGGCAGGAAGAAAGGCATGATACAGTTCCGAATTAAATCGTCTCCCCACATTCTCCTAATAGTACACAGAAAGAGAAAATCATTACATTATTTTATGGTGTCTATAAATACGTTAAATAAGTTATTACACAAAAGTATTTTACAATAAAATAAATTGGAAGGTAGGAAAAAATTAACGGGTAATTAGAAAATTACAAGATTAAAAACTTCCACGTCACGGTTTTAAATCAAACGATTGTGAATGATAGCGTCTTTTTTTTATTCAAGAGCTATATTGCAACGCCATGTGGCGTATCAATAACTGAGCAACAAACAGGTAACAGATCACTTTAATAACTATTAATTAGTTAGGGAATCTGTGCCGTTGCAATATCAGCAATTGCTATAATAGCGTCACAATGTAGTAATTACTATAATTGTTAACTGTAAATTCAGTGTGAAACATAAATCAATGCACACTTGCGAATCGATATAGGTTGGCTAAGATCTACGTTTGGCGTTAACTGCGAGAAGTCAGTTTGATTTCTCTCTTTGAACTAAGCGTGTAGCACACACTTGTCCCCTACCCTCCGTAGGACTAGCACTAAGCAACCCAGTACAGCATAAATTCCATTATCACACGCAAGACGCAGCGCAGCTGTTAGTCAAAACAATGACATTAGTAATTAACTGAAAAGTGCTCAATACAATAGGTTGAGAAAACCTTAATGTTATAACGAAATAAGTTAAAAGCGAATAGTTTATCTAAGGTTCATTGTTATTTTTAAATTGGCACGGAGCAAGAAAAAATGCAGAATTTATACCACGTTGATCGAAAGACCCAAAGTAAATATAAACAACTCTTTGCTGGTGCTGCTTGCTAAAACGGGACGGTAAGGGAGCACAAACCATATACCCGCAACCAGAACTGGTCAACGTTATTTGGGTACTGAAACAGCACTTGCCCACGTTCCACGTATGCAAAATTTTCACAGCACGGTTTATATAACCACTGGAAAATTGTTTATTTGACCATGGACAATTACTCGAGACAGGTAGAAAAACGGCAAGTAATAAAAACAGCTTCTCCAAAGGTTGCAAACAATAAATTAATCTAAAAAACAATTAAACGTATATTTCGTCCTGTATGTTTACATTTTGCTCTCAGCCAGTGTGTCTCGCTTGAATGGCAGCTTCAGAAAACGTGGTCTTGGTTGCTTTCATAGAGTTACTCTATGGTTGCTTTGAGCCTGTAAACGAGTTTCGGTTCGGCTTATCTCGTACGAGCCAGAAACGTCCCCATAGCTTGGACCGGGTTGGGCCCGTTCGGGTTTGTAGGGGACATTGGCGCCAAATATATACTGTATATACATATATTTTTCGTTTTGTAGTTGAGCTGATAAAAGTAGGCTACAACGTCGAAAATTCGAGTTCCATGAAAGAGGCAAAAGCACGTCATTTATACTGTTTTACTAACCATATAAAGTAATTATTAGTTTCAAGTTTTTACATTTTATTCTTAATTCAACTTTATATTTACTTTACCTATATTTTTATTTTTATATCTAAATCCATCGTAGGCTTTCGCCTGTTGATGGTTCTTTATTTTCAATTGTTGATTACAATATACTGTGGGGGAGAGGTAAGGGTATTAGGGAGGGAGGGGAAGTAAACGTAGGGTTTCTCTATTTCCTTCATTTGATGCGCGATGTTCATAGTAATCCGAAGGTTCTTGGATCAGAAAGGATAATTTTGGGTTAAAATGGATTCTTAAAATGGATCATTGCTGCAGAAGTTTCGCGCGTTCATAGTTAAGTCTGCTACAATATATTAGAAGATGTGAGACATCTTGTTTAGCTTGTGTTCCGGCAGATACAAGAGTCATATGGTCAACGTCAACGTTACCTTTTGGAAACGCAACGTATAAAAGCAAATTCAGACTCGGCGTAGTTTTTTTAATGTAGCTGCGGTATAACTATAGCTATATGCTGTGAGCAGTAAGCTATACTCGCGAGTCTTGTTTAGTAGAATAATCAAGTACAGACTCAAGTACATGACAAGAAACAAAAGTAAAAATAGTTAAATTACGAACTGTCATCTACACTGCTAAAAACGTTTTACTTTTTTTTACCCAACAATTATTTAATAGCAAATCTACAAGTAATTCAAAGTCTGCAACAAAATAATGTAATGGAACTTTTTCAGTTCGTATGAGTATACTTTTTCAAATTGAAATGTACTATTAAACTATTCTTCGGTCAAGAAATTAGATTGAGAAGTTGCAAAATTAAAACTTGTTTCTAATTATAGTGCAAGTGTAAAACACGCAAATCACTTTAACCGAATTGATAATGTCGAGATAAATAAGAAAATATCTCCAGAAAATTGTCTTACATTCCGAGTGATTTCCTTATGTAAAAAGTCGCGTTACGAAACTAAACACTGCACAATCCACGAAACCTGGCAAGTACTGTTCTTTACCCGTAAGCTTTGCTAATTTGTTTCGATGTTCAGTGAGGAAATAATGGCTTTTCTTCGACGAAAACTTTTAAGTGAAAGCCGTAGAAGCATCGGGTCTTCACATATGTTTTACAAGATTAGAATTATAAATCGATTTACCCTTCCCTGACGTCAGTCTGAGTCAGTGGTTTAATGACAGCCCAAATTGAAGCTATTGGAAGGCTCGTGTTTCAAACGCGCATGCCTCGTCTTTCGAAAGGACAAGAAAACGAGATGCATGTTCCTCCACGGACTTCAGATCTCACCAGGAAGTATTCCCCTCAACGACTCAAGTCAGTGTTCTGGCTATTTCCTGAATACTTAGAAAGCAACTTGAAAAAGAAAGAGAAAAACTTGACGGAAATTTCTGCAAAATGTCTGCGGCACACCCACACGGAAACGGGGGACTGCCCTCCGGGGGTTCCACCATGGGCGTGAAAATGCCGGGTCAAGACAAAGAACGCATGGAGACGAAACAGAATACCAAGATTGTCCGCATCCTCACAGTGCTAGCCTACGTAGGCTCCGTGTCTTTAGCGGCAGTAATGCTGTCACTCTACTACGTGTTTCTCTGGGACCCTTCACCCTCAGCCTCCGCCCAGAAGGGCGATATTCGCACCTATAACAAGCCTTATTTGCCAGCCACCAACGATCCGATCCTCCCCGGGCAACTAAACGAGCGGCACGAAAACCTCCCCGTCGCTTTTGTTCAGGGCCCTGCTTTAAATTCCGGTAAGATAACGTGCAAATTCATTGGGTTTCATTCCTTTTCCCTCTGTCTTTCTTTCTCATCTAAAATCTTTGGTCGAAGTCTGAATCCGGGATAATTTATCTCTGAATTTTTTCCGTTAAAAATCCGTTCTAAACAAAGCCATGTATGGAATAACAAAATAGACGTCGCATGGCAGTAACTGGTGTCCACTTATTGGGCGTCCAGGAGTACCTCGAAGTTCACTTCTGAGTTTAGTTGCCAGGGACAACCAAAAACTTTAGTTAAGTAAATTTGATCCCTAACTCGGGAAGCCTTTCCAGTGAATTAGCTAACTTATATCTATATTTAACAAGTTTTCTCCTAATTAGTCAGGACTGACTGAAAACCAGTAACAAGTTTAAGGTCTGTTTATACTATTACGCCAAGACAAAATAAGCCATTTGACGCAAACAAAATGTAAACAATAGGATAAAACCTCATAAATATTCTATCACTCCTCTCAGCTATTAGTATAATGTAGGCCTAGAGCCTTCCGTAACTGACACGAGTTATAATAACCACAACAAACAGCTTTTGATAACCCTTCCTACTTTAATTGGCTAACGTCGGGTTGTTTTTTATGTAAACTTATCTGAAACGAAAATACTGCAATAAATCATTTATCTTTAAACAAAGTTTTAGACTCGTATAAGATACTAAAACATTTCGTATAAAACCCAGAGAAAAGTTGGAAGAAAAATCGATGTTAGGGCTTGTAGAACGACTTCCTTTTTTTCAGATAGCTGTTAAAATAGACTGAATACTTTTTATTTAGTCTATTCCAGATCATTTGAATTTTCTAAGCCTCTATACGTGACTGTTGCTTTTTAGTTTTTGATAATGTTTTACAAAGAACTCCCTTGGTATTAGATTCCTTTTATTTACTACGCTATAGAACTAAACAGGATATCGTAATTTTGTGCTGAAAATGAAAGAAGAGAAATCGATGTCTGGGCGTGTATAATGCTCATCTTTCCAATAGCTTTTTTTTAACTGTACTATATTTTACTCTTCTATTTTCCGCAGATGGTAGTCGATGGTTAAACGCTTCTGCTCTTTGTGTCGGCGGGATGCCGAGCAAACCCTCCCTATTGTTGTCTGTACTTTTGCCTCAGGCCAGCAATTTCCCCGCATCTACAAACTTGACAAGAAACACTGCCCAAACAACAAACAACCCCGACCAGAACCTATCTTCAGCGCCCATTCAACGATAGTCCCCAAATGTTTTTAAAAAAATTTGAGAAAAACATAAGTTATAAAGCGCTATAGTTTTCAAAAGTTTTTCACCTCCAATACCGGAAAAGAACTTGACGATACTAAACTGAAAAGTTGTATAGTGCAGGAAAAAGTTGTTTATATCGGACTTGGGTACGATTACAAATCTCGTAAAACTCCCGGCCATTGGTCATCGTGACAACGCAAACGACCAGCCAACGTAATGGAAATGGAGATGTTCACTTTGAGTCCAGTAGCACTTGGGGTCTCTTTTTAATGGAACTCTTGGAAAAGTGCCCAGGCAATGCCAAGAAATTCCAAATCCCTCATGGAAAACCTTTGTATCGATTCACTGAGCAGAAAGCGACGGAAAGGAACCTGAATAAGTATAGAAAGTCAACAAGAATGAAATTTTTGTCACCAATACTAAAAGAGGAGACATCATATATGCAAACATATCGACCAAAGAAAAGAAAAAGCGTCGAGAAAATTACTCAAAAGGCGGTTGCAGCTCGACTTGATCCCCTCAAGCATAAAATAAGCCACGCCCTCTTCTCGTGAAAATAACCCAAATAAGCAAGCGGCGTTCATTTCCGCCGAAGTTCTCTCAGCTGTCAATAAAAACAACAAATATGGGGTCGCACGCTGACTTTTTGAAGCCTTCCTTCTGTCCACATGGTCTTCCCTGCCTTGATCGACATCCTCAGCTCTTCCCTTTCGCAAATCGTGACGCATTTTCGCTAAAAACGGATCTCACTTAGTGTTGAAAGAAATATAGTTCCGGCGGACATGACGACAAATGGCCCGTAATTCATCAAGTGCATGAGTGATAGATGCATGCATGTTTCTAGTATAGCCAACCGAAACCTGTCAGAAACGAGGAAATGAAGGGAAATGACTCAAGGCTCCCAGTATATCTGAATTAATTCTACTACACATCAGCCGACGATGCATGCACGGAAGTTCCATGGTTGTAATTGGGCAGAGACTGCACCAAAGAATACTCAACAATAGTTAACCTAATTTTCCGAAGCTTTTCTCTCTTTGTCAGTGGAAACAAAAGGGAGAATTTCACACGAACAATCGCCAAGATGATTACCCTTAACTCTATTTACCTATCATAAACATCAATTATAAATTCCACTGTAATTTTGAATGAAAGAAAGTTTCGAATCCTGAAGACATAAAAAAGTTCGATAAGAATTTTGAATGTATAAGGGTTTCTAGACTTATTTGAAAGAAATACGGGAGCTTTGAAATATTAAAAAAAAAAATCTTTTTACCTAAGCGAACGTTTTTTGCACGTATTCAAAGCCGGCACGTAAAAGGAACGTGAAGGTGGTATTGGCGCTGAGGGTAGTCAAATCCGGATGCATGAGAAGTTCTTCTACACTTGGTAGCAACTCCTTCAATTCCATACCTAAAAAAACAAACATAAAAACAAGAACCATCCCATTAATAAAAGAAAATCTAGTAATCTCTTTGTAAGAAACCGGTGAAATACACATACATGAAAAGAGAAAAAAGAAAGAAAATACCTTGTGAAAAGGCAAAGTCGACCAAGCGGAAGACAAAAGTATGCCGTAAAGCTTCATGTAAATTATCTGTGTCAAAGTCTTTCCAGGAATCGCGCAGAATGGCACGCGACCAAATGAGCAACCGTAAGTTTTCCTTGTCTTCATGGTTGCCTCGGATGAAATGCAGTAAATCCAACGCTTTCTTAAAATCCAATTCGTTGGCGTACTTGTTTTCTTCGCTGACGTACATCTACGACAAAATTTCCCACCACATGAACAACCTTGCCTATTCAAGGCTTTAATTTCAAAGAGATATAGCAATTCCCACAAGCCTCTGAATGCTAAAAAAGCCTCCTGAATGTCAAAGGTGCATGTTCTTTAAGATTAAAGTGCTAATTTTTCTTACTCAATCAATAATTTTCCACTTCGAAATTCGGAGTTATACAAAAAAAAAATTAAAAGAAAAACCAATTCTGTAATAATTCGTTTTCGAGAAGCTGGTTGGTATCTCTGCTTGTCAACTTTTAATGTAAGGGATTATCCTATCAAATTAGCTAAAACTTGTTTTTATAATAAAAACAGACCGAGAAATAATTTTTCTTTGGTTTATAAGAACTGAAAAAACACGTAATCTTACTTCAATGAGCTCTTGCGGTGTTAAAACGCGCATATGTTCAGCTTCTAGACCATACGCTTGCAGGACGGGTTCAGGCAATTGTTCCTGATGGGTCAACAAATCCAAGTCCTCGCACACATGTTCCAGTGCACTCTCTATTACTTCCGTGTCTGCTTCCTGGGCGGCCAGCATCGCCAATTTGCATAAACTCAGCAACGTCTATATAGAAAAAAAACTTTCAACGTCTATATAGAAAAAAAACTTTCAACGTCTACATAACAAAAACAGTTTCAGTGTATAACAAGGAAAAGAATTACTACCATAAGCAAACAAACAAGCAACAGTGAGAAAATATCCTCAAAATTTCAAAGGATTTTTTTTTGTTTTTTTACCTTCTTTTTCGTAAATCGCTCCGTTTCCTCCATAGCTAAATGTTGGATGATGTTCGCAGACTCCACAAACCTTCCTTGAGCTTGTAAGTGTACCCATTGTAACGCCGGCTGAGTCTCCAAAAAAGAAGTAATGTCAGAGCGACCAAACCGCAACAATTTTTCTCGTTTGCCTTGCTTCAGGTACCAGGAGCACAAAAATTCGCTAAAACCCTAAAGACCAACCATTACACAAAACGCTTCAAGTTTTATTTTTAATATTTTTTTATTCTACTTGATCTCCGAAGCGATCCATATAATCGTCTAGTTTGCCTTCATTATTGGTATCTTCGCAATACTTTATTAAAATCGCATAGTCGTTGTACTTTTCCGCCAATGCTGAGGCCCTTTCAAACTCATGATGCTCAACTATAATTCAGTACAAAGACAAGTAAAAAATTAATAATCGAAATGCAAACACTAAACAAATTCCAAACTACAGTAGATGCCGCTTATCACTGGCTATTAGAATCAGCCGCTTTAGAGGGAATCACATTTTAAACGACCGATTTAAAATGATTAAATTCATAGCATTTTAATCGGTTATTAGAATCACAATTTTGGATATTAGAATCAGTTTAAAAAGAATCTACAGTGATTGCTACACGGATTTTGCATATTGACCAATGACATTGCTCTTACGTCGTTTTGACCAATCCTTTCATTGCCAGCCTACTACTACGCTTATAAAGGGAAATCCCTTCTAAACTCCCCAGTCAATTATATGAGCAGGTTATTCAATTGAATGACCACTTCCTTTAATCGACTGGGAAAATTATAATATCCTCTGATATCCTGTGAAGGGATATAGTGTTGAGAACCCTAACTATATAACCGTAGGAATAGGCTTCGAAGGCGCAGTGTTAGTTGTGTTTTAAAGGTGTGGTTTTATAAAAATGGCAACGAACAGGAAATGAGTTGATAAATCAATATTCACTTGACAAACGTGATCACAATATGCAGCATCTACTGTAGTTTCATTACTTCCGCAACATTAAATTATCGCAGACATTTTATAGAATGTACTTAAATTTTCAAATAAATATAGAGTTTAAGCAACATTTTCCGTTGTTTTATAATTATTGCTATCATAAGTGTTATTAATATGATTGTTTCCCAAGTATTATTAATTTTACTACCGTCCTTAACACTAGTCAGTAATGCTAATAGGGAGATTGAAATAAAAGCTTACGGAAGGGTTGAATTAAGCGACTTCGCTCGGCTTGGTATTCCTTGGCTAAAGCAACATAACTGGGCGTGTCTTGCACACTCTCTACGTGCTTTTTATAGCCGTCCAATAAAACGTCCGCAACTTGCATGAGTTGTTGCCATAAAGTGTTTCGCGTGCTTAAGTCTTCCACTTCCATAACCCCACTTTCCAGGATAAGATTATGCTAAAAAAGCACAAAAAATGAAACACAAGAAGCTTAACGTTCAAAGACTAATATATCAAATTTCTACTTGAGCTATAAGGGCGGGACGAACCCCTTTCGGACCCGCACTGGCTGTCCAGGGCCAAAACTCGGGATTACTTATGGCTTCGCTGGGCTCGAAAAACTCGCTCTTCTTGGTTCGATGAGCCAACGCTTCTTGCAACATGCCCTACGTCAACGCAAAACAAAAACTTTTTATGACGCCCCTTTCGTAAGCATTGTGAACTCACAAAGATAATCTGGTTGGTGGACGACACTAAAAGAGCCATTTCAGAAGGCGTTTGGTTGGACGACAGGCTCTCCTTCTCCACTGCCACCAAGGCAGGAATAATGTCGCCAATTCCGGAGACCTAAATAAAACGCAACGGAAATGTATGACAAAAGTTTGGACAGACATGCGTGCCTTTCAGGCTTGGACATATTTACCTCCCTGTAGAAGAGGTCTTGGTGCGTTAGCTTGCCCGTGGGAGATGAATTACGGTCCTGGAGGACTTTTTTGATCGCATCGTCGATTATGATCATGTGGGGCACATGTAAGGCTCGAAGGGCAATGGCTGCGCGAACTTTTTCCGCGTGTTCACCTAAAACGTACGTCGTCGCAAAAGCTAAACGCCTTTGCGTGACCAACGCGAGCTAGAACAGTCAGTGAAGAAAAGAAATGATTGATACAGAAAGAGAAAGTCACAAGAGAAAAAAAAGAAGCTACCTCGTTCCACAAGCTCGTTTGCACCAAAAAATTGAGATAAACGTCGTGAGCTTTTTGTTTGTCCTCTAACTGGTGCAGCATAAGTAGAGAAACGGTGGTGCCGGTGGATTCGTAGCCGGGGGGCATGGAGCCTGTCCAGCGCGGATCCGATGCCGGATAGTCGTCAACGATTTCTTGGCTCAGTGTAAGCACGAGTCTGTCCAGTAAGGAATCCAATGTGCCTTTGTTTGCTGACTGCGGTGGGAATAATTCTTGTAAAACGCTTTGAGATTGAGTCTAAATAATAATAATTAAAAAAAAAGGAAAATTAGGCTTGCATTTATTAAAGAGAAAAATTAATTTCATTACTTGATTCTTCCTGCAGTAATGAATAAATGCCGTTTTCAAGGTTTTCGTTCCTTTCACGTCCACAGTGCCATCTGGGGCAGTGACAGTACTATCAGGACGTGCAGAAGATGTAACCAAGGGTTCTGACAGCTTGTTAGCTTGCTCAAAAGCGACAGAATCGTTAAAACTGCAAATGGAAAAGACAAACAGAAAATGATAAAGCCGTAAAGAGAGAAATTACCTAATGGTCAAGTCATCTTTGGGTTCGCCTACGGTTTTGAGTACCACCAGACCATGACGTATGGAGAAAAACAAAGGCCGGTTTTCGTAGAGCCCAGCTCCCAAAATGGCATCTCCAGGTGTTCTCAACTCGATACGGTCAGGATCTTCCAAGGGTTCATTTACTAACAAACAACCCCTTTTAGATGAACACTAAGTGTTTGTTTAAGAAGAGCTTACCGGGAACAGCCAAAATCCCACCCGTATTGTACAAAAAGCCCAATTGGTCCGCCAAAACAAATTTGTAGCTTAAAACCGATTCGTCATTCTGGTATGTGGCAGAGATTTTAAGCACACAAAAGGAATCGAATCCGTGGGCCGGAACAGAGCCTTGTGTATCCATTCCGACTAAAGAAACAAAATGTAAATTAAAAAAGGAAATCAAAAGTTTATTATAAGATTACCTAAAGCGTAATGGACCTGCTGGGAAATGTTCGGATTCATAGCAGCCATCATAATGATGATTCCATGAGCTGTAGGCTGTGCATCAAGCATCCAAAGCTTGAGAATGTTTAAAGACGCAGTATCTCGACTCTAACAATACAAGTTTTATTGAATATATTACGATACCCTGAACAAGTTCAAAAATTGATAAGGAAACTAAGTCATACCCAAATGTTTGCAATGAAGGCTTCTCGCGCCAATTTCTCAATTTCAGCTTGATACACTAATCTTTCGTTGTCTTTTTCAGATAAACACCACTTTTGGAGACTGTAGCTGGTGACGACCAAAAGATATTGCTCATGATCTTCCTTCACGTGCAATAGTTTAACCAAGCGCTGATTAAAGATAGAAGACGGACGCTTTCAGATCTTGTGCGACAATATGGTAAATATTAAATTTACCAAGTCTGCAGGATGAGAAGACACACTCCCAAAGATAAACGAAGACATTCGCCTGCTAAAAGATCCCAGTAAACCCTGTGGCATTTTTAGCACACGGTAAGACAAAGTATGTCTGTTATCCTCGTCTTGGGGCTGAAGCAGCATTACGTTACCAGTGGTGGTTCCCACAACGCACCCAATATTGGGAACCAGGATCAAACTGTCACATTCTTGGCCCTAATATCCATTTATGAGGAAACAGAAAATATTTTAGAAAATAGGAATTTCCCAACTTACTTGCAGATCAGCTTGAGTTTCGACTGAAGCACCTTCGTGTGCTATACTAGGCCAATATCTAGCAGTTCCTTCAGGTGAAACGGCTACACAGGAGGGAATTTTGGAATCGGAAGTTGTCCAAACGGACACTAACTCAGCTCGATGAGCTAAATCGCTCGGTGGAAGGGTCAATTCATAGGCTTTGGATGTTTGAGTGCCCTTTTTAGCGGCAGGACCACTGACTTTTGCAAAACGCCAGACAATCAAATGCCTAGCACAGACGAACCAAGCCCAGCCAGCGGTTGAAAGCTTTACACTCCTCTCTACATTTCCTATGAATTTAGACAAAATAATTAACCTTCCAACTGAAAGTGTTTTTATAAATTTGTAATATACTGTCAACTGAGGATAGGACTTCGATAATGGTTACAGGGAGGCTGATTCCCACATAATTTTCAAGCCTGTAATTTGAAGTCTCGGCAACCACATGGGAACGCGACGTATTTAGTGAACGATTGCTTACATTTAATAAGCTATTCCTACAAGATAAAAGTTAGTTTTTAAAGTAAACATGTATATCAAAGTACCCTTTAAAGCCTGTTTTAATGAACGATTTACGATCCATCACTAAAAACAACTTTGTTTTCAACCGCGCTGGTTAACTTTTAGTCCCTAGCGGCCTTTCTGACATTCAACAATTCAAAAATCGCCAAAATATTGAATTATCGCCATCTATGTACAGCTTGATCAAATACTTTCACGCGCTGTCTTTTAGAATAAAGAGACCGTCTAAAAAGTGAAGAAGAAAATGGAAAGCTGTATTGGAAGCCGCTGGGCCAGCTTAAATAACCCACATATGCAAATGAGCTTTCCTCCACCATGGCTCTTCACTCGGTTTTCTTATTGTGATAAAAGGGAAAGTTAGAAGTCAAAAGCGGTCGGAGAAAGCAGACATTTTGCTCTCCAATTGATGTTTTATGGTACACCACACTTCGGAGAGAAACTTAAGAGACGTGTTTGAAAGGTTAGCTTTTCTTCATTATCTCCCCAAAAGTTTTCCTATTGGATATGGTAACGATAAGAAGCTAGTCGCCCGTAGCCAACTACCACACACAAGACACCGGTAACCGCTTCACATTTGCATAAAGGATGGAAAAGACCCGAGATCTTCTCCAGAAACGTTTCAAACATTACACAGTGAAGCCTTTAAGATTTTCTATCAAGATTTGAACATAGTTGCGAGCCTAACAGGTCACGGATCTGGAACAAGCCCATCTACTTGCTGGCAAGTTACCCTCTCTGACGCAGTGCTGGCGATTTAAGAAGAAAACAGAGAAAGGAAAAAGCAAAGTGGGAAAAGTACGTGCAGTTGTTCAGGGCATAAACGAGAACTCTCGGAAGGTCCCTTCGGCTTCTCTGTGGCACTCGTTTAGCAGTTGCTCATCAGGATCCCCTTCGAGATGTGGGTTAACCCAGTGTTCATCCTGCTTCTGCTTTCTCCGTTCCGGTCTTTCGCCTCAGCCGACTCTAATGGTAAAAAACAAATATAATATTAGCACTCAGATACGGAGTTCTTAGTCCTCTGTTCACTTCTTAGTTTGTGGCTGTGAGTGTGGGTTGCGAAGTGAAAATTCGCGAAACGAACGAATTGTAGGCGGCGAAAAGACGAATATCTTGGAGTATCCTTGGATAGTAGCGTTCAAGTATCGAGGGCAACATAACTGCGGAGGAGTGCTGATTAATAAGCGATGGGTGCTCACAGCCAGTCACTGTATCTACAAGTAATCAGAACACGGTTAATCAATTAGAAACGTAGAAACAAACTATTAAATGATTTATTATAGGCTACGTACAAGTACTATGAAAGTAGTGGTGGGACAGACTAATGTTTTGCAGAAAGATGCGAAGGAATACAGCGTGAAAAATATGATTACTCACCCGAACTACGTAGATACCTTATTCCATCATGATATCGGTTTAGTCGAACTTTCCGAACCGGTGGAATGGTCCCCGAGCGCTCAACCCGTTTGTTTACCCAGTCCTACCAGTGCTAATGATGATGCATCTATTTTGACGGTAGCAGGCTGGGGCTGGATCTCGGAAAGTAAGCCATCCTGTTTATTCGGTAGATGCATACAAACTTTTCTATAACGCTAATCTTATTTCCGTAAGTTTATATTCCTAATTTGTAGCTGAATTTTCCATCTTAAGATAACTAACTAAAATTAAGAAACTAAGCCTACCCAAAATCGGAATATAGGCTTTAGATGCTCGTAATAGTGGTCACAAAAATGGTGACAAAATCACTTAAAAATTATAAAAAGTTATCGTTTACACGGGTCCTATAGTCGTAAAAAATACTTACGAAAATCTACATGACCTGAACTCTTGAAGAGTCAAAACATTCGTATTGTTTGCATAAATTGTTTTCTGTTTGCACAGATTTGTAGAAACGAAAATTAGACATTGTAACTGTCCCCGCGCGTCTACAGATTCGCTTTATTTTCTCTTAACTCGTTCTTTAAATTCAGATGGACGCCGAACTGACATCCTGCACAAAGTTCAGGTACCAACAGTTAAAAGGGATGAGTGCGAGCAATGGATCGCACGCGGAATGAGGCGAAACTTCCAATTACATTCCAGTCATATATGTGCTGGACTACGAGAGGGAGGCAAGGATGCCTGTCGGGTACGTCAAGAACTCGTTGCATAACTAATTACTAGATCAATGCTAAGAGTTCTAGATCAATTTTGATTGTTTGACCTCAATTTTATTTGTTTGTTATAATCCCGTGTATTTGTTTGTTTTTAATTGCTCATATTTTCCTAAAAAGGCGGATAGCGGCGGACCATTAATGTCAGAGCGCCAAGGTCGGACAACAATTGTTGGCATTGTTTCTGCTGGCTTTGGTTGTGCAAGACCCAGTTTGCCCGGATTATACACAAAAGTGACAGATTACACAGACTGGATTCGTTCGCACGTCTATTAATACGCCTGGAAGTTCAAGTTTTTTTTTCTTAAAAGGAAAAAGAAACAATCCAAAATGCACTGTTTTTATATTGTTGTATATACACAATTCCTTTTTATGTTGTTACCTATTATTTAGAAATAAAAAACGAGTCCAATGTTCGCATTTTTTTCTCGGAATTACTTTTAGGATTGGAACTGGAGTCCTTTTTCCGTTTTATGGCAGACTCTTGGCGAAAACTTTTTTGCATTTCCATAGCCATGTGATAGTCGGAATGCTCAGGCAAATCCCATACTGGGATGCGCTTTTCACATTGTTCACATGTTACGAGATCTTCTGAATCCGAAGCGGAGAAATTCTCATTTTTAGCATCGGTTTGGGTAGCGAATTTGGCGATTCCTACGTTACGCAAAGCATCTTTTCCAGTCTGACGAGCTTTGTGGGCAATAAGTTCGCGTTTGACAGCTTGCTGGATCGAATTGGGTAATAACTGCAACGTTTCTTCATCCACGTCGTCCAAATTGGGGAAAATTTCATGCACGTTTACTGTATCTTTTACTTCCGCCATTTCCGGCGCTCGAAATTGGGGATCTTCGTGCGTTGAAGATGAAGGGGAACAATGACTTGCAGCTTTCGATGATCCAACCGCTTTGAACTGCGCGAAAAAAGATAGTGAACTGGGCTTGGGACTTTCTTTGGACTTTGCATCCAATTCTGGTTCTTCATCGTATTCAGCATGACTGCTGGAATCATCGCTGATTTCTTTGAAAGCTGAAGCACCAGACTTATTCAAATTCCGTTCCACCTGTTTCGCAAAGAGACTGTCAATTTTGCCGAAATTGGAGGAAACGTTTTCCTCAAATTTGCTAGCTTGCAGGCCCATGCCAGTAATCGGAGGGCTCCTTCGAAAATAAAGAGGTTTAACGTACTAAAGTGCAACTTTTTTAATAAAAGAAAATAAATTACCACTGCGTCTGTGTAGCAGAAATCCCACATTCTCTCAATAGAACCATTAAACTGTCTTTAGCGAATCGGTTGGCATCATAACTCGTCAATGGAACGGCGCGAGAGAAGGACAAGGGTCTTTTCTCGGACTCGTGTTGGAAAGTCAACGTTAAGGAGTGGGCGGTCCGATTATTCTAGAAAAATATACATGTTTTTAATCTTATGATCACAACGAAACTGTTTTAAAAGTAGAAAAAGTATTGCAACATTAAATTAGCAAACCACTCAATACTTTCCTATGATAAACGCGAAGTATTTAACTACGTGCTATTTACATTTCAAGACATCTAAAGCCCTTATTAGCGAAACGCAAAGAAACAGGCTTACCTCTTCTTTATCGGCTATCAATCTCTCGGAAACCTCTTCTGCAAGTTGACTGAGCCAAAAAGCCACTTTGTCGCGCGTATCCAAAGCCTCCCGCCCCGGAAAATTCTTGTTACACGCGATCGACTTGGGCAAACGTCTTGCGCTGACAAGCTCGTAATCGAATCCCTGCGCATAATCAAACAACCAGGAACTAGGATAAACAAATATTAGTCGTTAGAGTACTTCGACCCGGTGCGGATTGATTCCAATTACGCCGTCTTTTTGTCGGAATGTTGTTGAAGCGCTTGCAAGGGAATTGCCGCCAAGTCACCCATGGTTTCACAGCTCAATTCATTCCTCAAGGACAATCCCAATTTCCCGCCTAAATTCCGCACTTTCTTTAAGAGCATCGTTTTGAAGAACTCGGCCACAGCACTCATCGGCAACACCGTTTGCTTATTAGGTTTGTTAACACCACATGCCAACTTCGCCAACATCTTAAAAAAGTACCAGTTGTTAATTCTTAATTGTTAATTAAGAAAAGAGCATTTAAAAGAGTTTTCACCTTATTATGTGCAATTCCAGCGGAGCACCGGAACTGGGTTTGGGCTTCCACAGCAGCTCGCATCTTCTCTACAATTACGGCACCGAGAGTGAGCCGTAAATCATCGTCGTTCATCTCGTTAAGATTCTCCAGCCAATTTTGCAATTCTACAAAACAAAACTACGTCATTAAAGACCCGCTGAACTTTAGAACTACACAAAATTACCTTTCTTTTGTTCCTCAGCGTTGTCTTTATTCCCGTCCAAGCCAACAATATACGTTGAAGGGAGATCTTCAGCTGTCACAGGTGATTCCTTAAGCTTGCTTAATTGATCCCTAACTATTTCCGTGAGGTCAATGTAAGCTTCATCGACACTGGCTCGTTCTACACATTCACCGAATTGGCACAAGACGTCTATTACCTCTTTCCCAGCGTTGCGATACCTAATAAAATTTTGTAGAGTAAATGTTGAAATTATTATAGGTCAGATCTAAGAAAAAAATCAATTACCTTGTGAGATCAGCTTTGCCCCGTTGTTCGGGGACACGGTAAATGATGATTTCAGGGCATTTTTCCTTTGCATCATCTCCTCTCATGTTTCGACCCACTCCTTTTGCCCGGGCTTCGTAATTTACTGCAATAATCCTAAAAATAGGTAATCATTATTTTAAAATACTTTCAGCCACTTAAGTAAATTCTCGAAATTTCGAGAATTTGCTCTTACCCTCCTCCCCTGAATGTTTTGTACTGGCAAACGACAGCAGGTTTCCCTTTATTCTCTGGGTTTTCTCGTTCTTCCACTTGTACGTAAAAGCAGTCCATGTCAATCAAAGCCACAACACGATCCATGTTACTTAAACTTTAACCCAACAACAATTTATCGTTACTGAGTCTAGAAACTCGGGATATACTAGTACGATACCAAGGAGTTTTAGAATGTGTTTTTGGGCAGTGTTACTGTTAATTCACGCATTCGGTGTTTGGCCTTTGGCTTTGGTTTCTTTACTTTGTTTTGTTAACAAAAACGAAAAATATTTTCCGAATTTTCCGGTTTTCTTACAATTGTAACAAATCGGATCTAGAAAGGATGAGTTATCTAAGTTATTCTCTTTTAAATGCGAATGCCGACTTGCACTATTATTATAAACACCACAAAATGACAACGAGATGCGCGAATAGAAACGCCACGCTAAATAGTGCAAGGCGAATTGATGTGCTTGAAATAAGGGAAAATCGAAGTAGCCTACTGTACGTAAAACCTCGGCTTGCGAGCATAATTCCTTCCCGAAGCGTGCCCGTAATCCAAAGCACACGTATATCAAAGCGAATTTCTCCATAAGAAACAATGGAAACCCAGATATTTCGTTGCAAAACCCCAAAATTTTCAATATTGAATACCTTCCAGTAATCGAATTTATTAATTATGGTGCGACTTTAACAAGGAACCTATCCAATGACACTTTCTTTTGCCTCCTTTTGATGATCTCGCAGAAATATCACACTGCATTGTCGTTAAACAGATTCATCGCTCGTACTGCTACAGCGTTATTCGGATGCACTGTACAAGTGATACAGCGTGGGCTATCTATAGCCTACAGCGTATCTATAACCTACAGTGTACTATAAAATGTATACTATTGCTCGTATATCAAGGCATAGTTCGTATATCGAGTCAAAATTTGTTAAAAATTGTTGCTCATCTTGCGAAACACTCGCAAACCAAGTTACTCACAATTCGAGATGTACTGTATTTTCTTTACTCGGAGATTCATGGGGATTTGGAATAACAGACTCGACAGAAAAAGGCAGAAAAATTGACAATTTCTCTAACAAGACAGTGTGGTGTTTTGTGTGCCTAAAAGCTTTGTATACACAGTTAGACATCCCCTACATCTTTCAATCTTACCCTGTCCCCAAATTAAATACACATATCGAGAGCTCGAGAGAATGAAAATAACGGGGACTGGAGAGATAAATGCAGTTTTATGCATGAAGGATGACACTGCATGCAAACCTGTTTGATCTTCTGCCTGCCATTCATTAATCTCGCAGCTCTCACTACAGTAAACACGACTTTCAATCCCCCTTCGTTCTCTCGGACTCCCCCGAGGATTACAGCACAGGTTGTGTCGCTTCCTTCCCGATAAAATCTTCTACGCATACACAATCCTCCCGTTTCCCCAAAACATGTCTCTCGAAATACTACTTAACTCCCTTTAGATAAAAAGAAGAAGCTTTTCCCTATTTTGGGTGGAAAACGATACGACTAACTCGTTGTCAATAACGACATTTTTTGCTAAAACTGGTAACCAGTGATTTGCGTTAAGTTATGAATTCAAAATTTCTCAACAACGAAATATTGTCAACAATATTGAAAGAAAAATGTGTACAGAGACGGGCAAGAATGAATGACGATTATGATTACTTTCTGTTTTAATTGATGATTGTTGTGTCATTGTTGACGTAGGTTTATGAGACCCACGTGTGTGGACTCTCACATTTAATTCGCTTTAATCGACACACAAGTGAACACAAAAGGGGGCGTGACAAGCCCTTTTTGGAAACACAAGATCCCCATAAGGGTTTGCATGGTCATACTATGAACGCTACATATATGCATGACAAGGGGGAAGTTTTCTGGGCTTTTACTAACCGTGACACCATCCTCACACATGCTCGAGTACACATGGACAGATGGCCAGACTTTTAGCTTCGGGAAGAGACGAGAGACTCATCCCGCAGTCATCTGCACCTTGCTTTATTATTCTCTTCACATGCGTGACACATTAAGCCCCACACATACATTCATTACCCCACTTTGAAGAAGTCAGTCACACGTTAATCACTCGTGCCCTTTAAAAAACTTTTGCTCCCTTAATTGCAATAATCTGCGCAAAAGGTGAGCGCCAGACGGGCGCCGTTCGAAATTTTAATTAATTACTATGACAACGTGAAGGTGAAAAGACTAAAAGCATCACCATGCAAATGATAATGACAATTCTTCTCCCTGGCTCCATGCCCAATTGACTTTCCTAGGGTGGCTATACTGTATACGTGTTGTTCATTATTGTATCTATTTGGTCATCGCTCACCCCCTCTTGGCGGAAAACCAATATAACCCTTTAACCACCCCTAGAGTGACCACTGCTCAATTGAACGCGGTTATAGGTCCACTTTAGGGTCAAACTCGGATCAGATGGACATGTGTGTGGTCATTTCGTTGTTAGTACGTTTGACCTTACACGTCGCAAGGCCGAAGAGCAAACTTTAAAGTTCCCCCTCCTCAAAAACTCACAAGTCACGTGGCCAGCTGTTCAAGTTGGGGTGAAAAGTTCTTTAATCCAACAAAGCGATTGACAGTTTCGGGTTTTATACTTTTAGACTGTCCAAATGCAATGTCGAGGGTGAAATGTGAAACAAGCGTAGGATAGGGTTACTCTTGTTTACAACCATAGTAATAAAGTTTGTTAAAAATACTCCCGACTGACCCTACATGATCCTGGAATCGACCTCATGCCACGTGTTCCGTGACCGACATGTGATCTCGTCAACAGCAGGTGGTCAGTCACCCCTTTACCCTAATATACAGTCTCCCAAACAACCGAGAAAGAAGGGTTAAAGTCATTGTGGCTATTACGCACCCCAATAAGACAAACCCAATAACAGTCATTGACTAACGACAGGTGATGATCGATATTTGTCTTTTCAACACGAAACTCATCGCTATACTGTATATTACCCCTTTCTAACCATCAAACTGACGCATATGTATCGCATCCGGAGGGAGTCATTGGGCTTAGCATAAAAAAGTCACCAATTAGCACAAAGTGCTTGTCAACAAACTAATACGGATTATTTTTTGTGATCGATGGTACTGATGTGAATACATTTTGCAGTCAATCCCGTCTTAATACCTTACATATGCACTAAAACTTATGAGCTATTATAGACGTAAAAAAAAACCTTTTACAGAAGAACTAAAAAACAGTTCAGACATGTCCCACGTGACGTAACTATGGCACTTTTTAAGTTAAATATTTCACAGACATTTGAAACCTTATATCTCGCTTAACATATTTTGCAAACACAAAAATATTAATGTCACAGCGACTCCTTTGGAGAATTATAACGAACCACACAAATCAAACCCAGTGGCCCATGAAAACGGAAACCCACTGCATTAAGGAAACAGGAAACCTGAAGCAGTTAGACCATTTTTACCTACGAAAAAGAAAAAAGCCACCCTCGGTAGAGCTCCCGATGACTAACGACGTTTGCATAATATCCGTCAATTGTCTCACTTTAGAAAAATACAATAACTTATGGCGTCCGTGATCACCCTCTTCCACCCACCCGCCCAACCCCTTTTGGGTACATACAATTGTCTACGCAGAGCGAGAGGTAGGGAGAGGACCATTAGAATCAGCTCAGATTCCACGTTTGGCTGCCCTTTTGGGACCGTCTATTGAAAAGCTAACTTTTTTCTCTTTTTCCCCCAAAAATTCGATTTGTAAGCTGACAATACAATTGTAACACTACGCTCTCCAACGACACGGCGTCAAGTTTAGCTTTAGCATATGAAAACTCTCTCTCGGTTAGGTTTTACCATCTCCACCCACGCTGATCCCTACAGCCCAATCATCCATCTTTGTTTTCGGGTATACAGCGGACACCCGATTATATCACATGACTCACACACAGCAGGGTCGTTGTATGGGCTTGGGAAGTTTAACCTCTCGCGAATGAGATAATTGTAATGAATTCAGATTCCTAGTGGGCCAAGATTTGGAGGATGCTGCAACTGACTCTTTGGAGTTCCGACTTCGCTATATATCCTATCCGTTTTAACAAGATTGGGAAGAATTTAAGCGAACCAGGGGATCTGTAAGAAGACGTTGACAAGTTGACGGAGTCGGTGTGGACGTCGGTCTGTTACAGATTAATCCGTAGGCGCGCTTGACAGGTCATCTGACTTTTTTGGTCAAAAAGTTAGGAAAAAGGGGGCCAAAAAGGAGAAAAAAATAGCAAAAAAAGAAAAAACAGATTGTAGCGATGTATGTGTATGTACACGCTAGACTGGAGTCATTCTTCTCGACAGAGAGGGGTCGGGTGGCATTATAAGACCCGACTAGAAACAGAATAAAGCGAATGCGCTTGTTCAGCATATCTAAACACGAGCAAACAGACAGCAGAGAGTAGCATAGGGAAAAAGGGCACCAAATCAAGGCAGAAACTGTAGCCGTGGCAAAGGAGCGCTTAAAATTGCATTGGACCCGAATTGAAAAATTCCAGCCACGCTCCCTACCATGTTAAATTAGCACCTGACTTCCTTTTTTATGGCGTTAAATGCAATACGCTTCCCGCCATAAAAATGCACTCCTTCTTTTAGACTCTTTTATTCTATCCGGCACAACTATAAAAACTACCCCCGTTTCGTTTCACCCTATATCCCCCCAGCCTTATATTCGAATTCTTAACTTTTTATGGACCTCGACAATGGCCATCACAGAGACTCCATTACAAACAGATTGCTTCCTCTATACACAAACTGTTTCCACGCTATTGACACAGTAAATATATTATTGCTTTCTAAAAATTAAGTAAAAGTCAAAATTTTAAATCAAGTTAAACAAAGCGGCAAAAATTTCACCTACGAAACAAAACCTAAGGCATTTTATTTTTGTAAATGTTAATGTTAGTTATAAATGTTAAATATAAATGTTATCCTATGGAATCCATATTTTGTACACACGCAGGTTTAAAATAAAAGGGAAAAATCGCAAAGAAAAATGGCCCCGTTTTAACGTTTGTAATCGAAAGAAATTTGTCACTGTAAACCATTTTAATACCGCGTTCAATTACCACAAACCAAGAAGAATTCTCATGGGCGAACTAAAAAAAATTAACACTGAATTAAAGTTTCGAAAGGAAAGATCCAGGGGCCCCAGCGAATTATGCTGTTGCTCTTGCTCAATGAAGCTAATGTCTTTGATAAAGCGGGTTGTCACAGTGCGAACGGGAGCCATTAATAGCACAACAACGTAACTGGGACCCGGAGCGGGAGCGTCGCTACCAGCTGCACGCAATGATAAACCCATTGTCTCTAGAACGGAACGCAATTTTTCTCGGACCGCCCCTGTCATCGCGCAAACGACACGGGAAATACTCTTATCCATGATTAACGACGTTTGATTCCTTCATTCTTGGCCCCACATTAGCAGCATCTTTTTCTCTTCCTCCCGTTTCTCTTTCATTTCTTCCGAAAGCAAAAGAGCTTAGCGAGCAGTGTGTGATCTGATTTGGGGACTCACAAGGATAAATGTCTTCATTACAAAGTATCTCTTATCAGGCTTTCCAAGTGATGCAAGTGAGCCCAGCGGCTTAACGAAAAGGGGGTTTCTCGTTTTCATCCTTTAATGGTCAAATCAGGTCAGTTGCAACTGCCCAGATGACCCTTGTCCACGTTTCTTAAGGCTGCTGTCCCAAAGTTGTCTACAAAGTCTGCTGAACGCATTATACTATAGTGCACTCTGTCACGTGTCAAGTCCAACAATCCGACTGGAGGATTTTCACCCAAAAAAAGGAAAAAAGGAGATGAAAAAGGGGAAAAAAGAGTGATGGGATTAGTGTCCACTCGGTTGCTTTCCCTTTTCCTGAACTTTGTCTCCGTCTCGCACCCAATCCACGTATGCAAATGACCTGTCAATTGCCCGCCATTGTATCAATTGCGCTTACTCGAAGAATTCCCTCGAAAAAAAGACCTCCTTTTCCCTCCTTCACCCTCTCAAATTTGTCAAGGCGTGAAAATACTATGCAATTTCCCTATTCAACAGCTTCCCCAAAAACTTTCCGTTTCTTACCCCCTAAGGGGGTAAAAACACACGAGAGATACTAGTTCCATCTATTCACCCTCAAAGGATTTACCGCCTCACTAGAGGACTTGAAAAGTTAACGTGAAACACCCACCATTTAAGTTAGAAACATCTTTTCCTACTCCCACTTTATGTGAAAACGTTTTCACAATACGCTTTTTCATTAGGAGCATTGTCACGGGCCAGTAGATGGCCACGTGTACCTGATTATAGCCTTGGCATTACTTTGGCTGGTAAAACTGGTGGAAATACGAGTAAAAGCTTTTTAAAAGGTATGGGAACTCTTCCCGCCCCTAACGTCTGCGTTACAAGGTATTATAAACCCTGTCCCAAGCCAGAGATTTGAATGCATCATCTGTTGAATCGTTTTCGCATGAAGAACCGAGCAAAGCATATTGCAGCTTTGGGAGCCCTGTGATTAGCCCTCATGAAAACCTGGTGGCGCACGTGGTGGGCGGGTTGCTAACGAGAATACAGTCCGGGGAAAGGGGCACCGCCCAGTCACGTGAGAAGAATGGGCGGGAAACGGCGGCCACGTGGCTCCCCCAAAGCGTCCCCCCACGCGCGCACCGACAAACCGAGAAAATCAGCTTTGTTTTGTAATAGAAGGTATATAGCGGGTACCTCCCTTGAAAAACATGGAAATGGATCACTTTTTTCCCCAAAAGAAAAAGGACTTATTCTCTTTTCCCAGTTTGCTCCCTTGCAGAAATTGCTGGGGCAGCGGAGGCGTGGCGATATTGTCGTCTTGTCGATATTGTCCTGCGAGCGATCGGATATCTGCCGACTGTCAACCCAAATGATGGATGACAGCACTTCGAAGAATTACATGGTTTGCGTATAGGATTTAGTTTTAGGGCCAAAACAGAGCAACTTGTGGGATTATGCAACTGCAACTGCAAATCTAAAGGCAAAAAGCGAACGTATCCGTATAGTTGTTTGGGGGGAAAGTCAAATGCAAACCATTTCTCACCATATAAAAGCAAGTATCTATTGTTGAACAATCATCCATCAGACTCGGCAAAGCGGCAGATAATCTGAAAATCCAGTCATTCGAAACATCATCAACACCCTTAGAGCGCGTTGACCATGAATCGAATGAGAAGTGCCGATGAAAGAAGTTACATAAATCTCCACCAATTCACATACAGTTTTACTAGGTGACAATGCTCTCCAAAGCCAAAGGAATGGTTTTCTGTTGCTTTTTACCATTTTTTTTATTATTTTCTTGACTATAACAAACAAAATACTCAAGCACAGATACATTACAAAGGTTAGGGACGGATGTCGAGAAAAAATGTGAGGCAGTGGAGTGTGACATGGTCGACCACTGACCTAATATGATCGATGATCATGATCATTGCCGCCGTCCGAAAAGCGATCGGCTAACGTTAAGAGTGTGTGCACGTATAACAATGAAGCAACTCCTCACAAATCTATTTATAAAATATAGAAATAATGTTGCGCCTCAATGTCTCTGTATGCTAAAGAAAAAGAAAAAAATGCTTTGCGTAACTCTTCAGGTATAACACGATGTCGATCTCTATTAATTGAAAATGTTGAAATAATGAGGACCTTCACGGAAAACTATTCAGCCCACACCCAACATATATAATGCTTTGAGTCATAAAGCAAATGGGTAATGGCAAGGCGTCACTTTACGATACAGGGGCCCGACGAATAAATTCAGGGCTTGAAGAAGACAGCAAGGAACAGAAGCTAAACCCATCTACGCACGAAAGAGTCCTTGTTATATAACAATACCTTCGGACATTCTTTTCCATAGTGTCGCGGTGTCGTTTCTATAAAGGTGTTAGTCGCTACAGGATCAGTCAAAGAAAGTTACAACTTGCATACCAGCTATGGAAAATAACAACAAACAATGTTTTTGGCTTAGTCCAATGACTAACAATGCAGTAGTTTACTTGCCAGATTTGAAACTAGCCACCGGTACCCAACAATCTGGAGCTTCTGGCAATACCAGAACTGTTAAAGAAGAAATGGTTTGGTTTTGCGAAAATACAAGTGGCCACGGTTTGTCACGCCTGGTGGATAAGGGGGAAAGCTGTGGTTGTAAATTCACTTGGACAGTGCTCATCACTGCAACCGTTTTTGGCATTCTATACTTTCTGAGAGATAGTACTAGCCAATTGTTCAACCCTGGCTTGAGCACCGAGTTGGTCAAAATAGACGAAACAGAAATGCGCTTTCCGGATATCCATTTGTGCGATTATACTGCGCTGAATTCTACAGTCTTGGAAGGTATACAGAAATAGTGCTTCGGCTAAACGAATTCTGCCGTAATAAAAATAAAAATAAATTCTGTTGTTTCTTCTAAAAGAATTGGGATTCGATCAGACATTATCTTGGTACCTGCTTACGGTCACTTCGCCCATGTCTTTGATGAATAATGAGAGTAAACTCGCAGAAATGGAAACGTTACTATTAGAACGTATCAGGCAGCTAAATTCGACTCTGGCAAAAGTACTTAATTTGGCAAGTCTCAAGTAAGTACTGTATAATAAGTTAAACCCAAGTCACGCTTATTTTTTACTTTGAAATACAAAGTGTAAAATAATCTACTATTCCGTTATAATTTAAATCCACATTTAACACACTTTAAGCTATATTTTCCTATATTTTACAATTATGCATTCGCATGTAAACGCTGTCAATGTGTCCAATAAGATGTTATAAGGAGTCTGTAAAGAATTTCAATTCGTTTCTCAGATGTTTGGATATGGTCGAGCGTTGTTTTGTCAACAATATCTTCTACACGGCTAAAAATTGTTGCGACACGTATTTCGCAGACAAGACTTGGCTCAACATGTACGGAAGTTGTATTACGACTCACGGTAAAACAATACTGCAGAAAGTCGAAGTGAGAGACTATGGGTTTACTGTACGGATGAGAATTAACCGAGATCATGCTATCGGTAGAATTTTTGAAAAATACTCCCATACACAAACAAATCTAACCCATGCATGTTAGATTTAAATGGCAGTGATCTCGTGCTCAAAGGAAATTACGGCAACCAACACGGGATATTTTACTCCGTATCGGATCACGGGGAGTTTCTTTTGCCCAGTTTGGTGAAAAACGGTATCTTTGCTCCTCTCATGTCATGGACCAGCAACGTCATAAAAAAGACAGAGGTCTCACTCCCAAAAGCAGATATCAAATGCGATCAAGATTGTATGTTAAAAAAGATTAACGTGTGTTGAACATTATTTTAGTTTGATTTAACGGGTTTGCGAGAAGCATTTATGAAAGTTCCGTACACTTGCAAAATTCGGAATGAGCTTAACTTAAGTACGGATATACCAGACTATCCGAATTACAACGAAGCCACTTGCCTTTCAATACTGCAAGAAAAAAGCATTAAAAAAGTATCTAATTGCTCTGGTACGCTTTTACCTGCAGCAAGTAAACGTTTCCCTGCATCTCCAAAACAATTTTGTTAGAATACGATCTTTTTTTCACAGATTCATTGTTGCCTGCATGTTCTCCTATGCAGTACTTGAAAGCCTTACGAAATATATCACTTCCCTTGTTTAACAAAGGAATTCCAAGTAACTATTTGAATCTTTTTTGACAAATTCTGAAACAAATATTTAAAAATACAATTAAATAAATAATTATAGATAACGATCAGTGCCCTAAAACTTGCCTCGTAAATGAATACAGTATTACACCAAACTCGATTTTACTTCGCCAGCCTGGAAGTGACGATATAGCAGTTCTAAGTTTCCATTACGCCAAGTTTTCTTACGATAGTAACAAAATCAACCCGCAAACCTTAATCGGATTCTTAGGTAAGCATTTTCACATGACTATATTTTTTATTAATAAAGTAAAGTGGTACTGAACACAGTTCTCTCATTTAATTGTGTTAGATGAAACATTGATGTCGGATTCCAAATTGATTTGATTTGCATGGTTAATATGATTGATTCACTGTCTTGTTCTCGTTTAGGTCAAGTGGGTGGCTACATGGGTCTTCTCATGGGCGTCAGTTTGTTGACCATAATTGAATTCCTAATTTTTCTTGCTCGCTGTTTTCGTGCTTTAATACTTTGTAGGTTCTCAAGACTCAAGAAAAAAACTTAAGAAACTTGAAAAGCACATGACAAAAGAAGATAGCAATGAAAAAAACACAATCTTGATATCTCTGAGAAGTTTTGGCGTGAGAAACTACTTGTTTAATTGCTCTATTGCAAATTTTATTAAGCATTAATTGGCCGTGGAATAGAATACATCTCAACAAATGTCATCTTTTGACTTTTGTCAATTGCCCCCCCCCCATTCTAGCTCAGGACAGACGGAAAGTCAACGCCCTTACTTAGAGTTAGAAAAGAAACCTGGTGTTTCAAAGGTTAACAGGCTTTAAAGATTCTAACCGAAAGTTAAAACCCTCACTTTAGTTTGAGACGTAGTCAAGAGTTAACCGAAGCGATTGTAAGAAAAGGTTTTGCTTCAAGTTTCAAGAATGAAACTCCGTTGTTGTTCCAGCGTGATGAAAGATAGCTGTGTTACGTTTTGCCAGGAAACGTCGGGCCACGGTTTTACACATGTGATAAACCATAACAAAGCCTTCGCTATTCGTGCCATTTATGTGCTAGCTTTGCTAATCACGTCCGTGTTGGTTATATATCAGTTTCAAAACAGTGTTACTGCTTTGGCCAATAAATCAATGACAAGTGAGATCACCGAGGTTTACGTTGAGAGTGGCATGCGTTTACCTCAAATTCACATTTGTGACCAGAAGTTCTTCAAAGTCGATCGCCTATCAGGTAAGTAAGGAACTACTTGGATTCAATAAATTTCTCAACACTATTTAAAACAAAATCTGAAACATTCTATGGGATCTTTAACATTCTCACCATAGAGTTTAAATGTATTACATAACATTTTCTTATCTTTAATGAAATCTGTTACGCTTGTATACCATACAGCTTTTGTAATCATTATCCCAACTCATGTTAATGATATCCTATCAATTAATTTTTCATTACGTTGCACTCGAACTCAAGGAACAAATTTAAAATAAAATATCTCGCAATAATTCTGCAGAACTGGGTATGGATAACGAACTGGCGTCGTACTTGCTAATATCCACATCTCGACATGTCGTGTCACATGATTTGTACAACAACACCGAACGAAACGCGGAATTGAAGACCAAGTTCCGCGACTTTCTGGCCAACAATAACCTTACTATGTACTCTTTGCTGGGAGAAATCTTGCTCACGTGCAAAGATATAATCGCAAGCTGCGAAAAGGAAACCCAAACGTGGTCGAGCGAGCATTGCTGCTCCGAGTTTTTCACTAACCTTACGATGTTCACTTCATTTGGAAGTTGCATCAGCACCATTCCCGACAAAATCGTCCAGGGCTACGAATCTCGGAACTACGGATTCGTAGTTTACATTCGGTCTTACGAAGCTTCGAAACTTATTGGTAAACAGCTTTTGAAAATTAGATTTAAAAAATAAAGTTACCTTATGTTTCCAATAATCCCAGCAACATATATTTTCTAACTATTTTACGGGCACAGATTTTGATCCGAACATTGTAAAACAGTCTTTTATAATGACAGCCGGTATCGTATATGCTATTAACCACGATACCGTGCCTATCACCACAGCAATGGAGACGGCAGGAGTATTCGCCCCCCAAAAAGCCGGCGTTTTAAATATGATTTCCAGGGAATCGGTAAAATCCCACAAATTCGATTATTTGGTTCAAAATTGATTAACGCAATTCTTTTAGTTCGATAATACTAATCTCAAAGATAACATGCTAGCTCCTTACAACTGTGCCGACGAAAACGATAGTAGGTACTTGCCATTCGTACCCAACTACGACGGTTACAGTTCACAACGTTGCAACAGTGATAAACATCAAACCTATTTGCAAACTAACAGCAACTGTTCCCTCGTTTCTCTGGCTAGTAAAGGTAAGGTAACTATAAAAAGTCGAAGATAAGATAAATATGCATACTTTTGGTTGTTACAGATATTATAATATCTTTTACGTATCTTTTCAACAGATGTTAAGTATCCTTTGTGCGAACCTTGGCAAGTAATAGAAAGTATGGTGAGCGATGTAAACGACAGTTTTACCTCGTTTATGCGAACGGGTGGAGCAGGTTCGTAATAAACGATGATTCATAATGTTCCTTAGAAACATAGTTCCCTTACTTGCGTCACTATTGTAGCGTGCATAAAGAATTGTAAGACATTCACGTACAAACTAACGACGAGTGCCGGATTCCTTAAACAAAAAGAAAACATGGCAGACACCCACAGCGAGTAATTTCGTAATATTTCCTTACTTTCAATCAGCCATTTCTCTGAATTGTGACATTATTTCAAAGGAATTTCCATTTTTGAAACTTTTAAATCTATCAATTTCTTGTTTTAAAAAGCCCTCTTTAAACATAAACTTTATGCTTCCATATTATTTTTCACTTTTAAGCATCTATCTAAGAGACATCTGAAGTATTATATGCACCAAGTAAAGTAACTTGTTGCAGGTACTTGATGTTAAACTTCTTCTTCCCGAGCTTCTACTACAACTGTCTTACCAACTACCCATACACTTGGCTCAAATGGCTAGGTAACAACATAATTGTCAATCATGTGAAACTGTGTATACCTTCATAGGAATTCAGTGAATTTCTTACGGATACTTGTTTTTCTTTTTTTGTAGGCGAAGTTGGCGGGAATTTTGGCTTTTTCATGGGTGCTAGTATAATTACGATCCTGGAAATGATACTTTTCCTTCTTGGTTTCTGCTTCCCATCCAAACCTTCATTGCCCGCTACAGAAGAAGACCAACAAAAAAGTTCAACAACGGCGATTGAACCTTTCACGATACCAGAAAAAGGGTGGATAGAATAAATTTCGTTATTAAAGCCGAGCTGAAAAATTATAGGCTTTATACAGAATCAATCTGTTGTTTTGTCAAGACGAAGATTTCAAAAATTCTGACAACCGATTTCCAGGAGATTTCTTTTTATGTCTACGTTTGATTGCCTCTTGTTGCGAAACCCACTTAAAATCATATTTGATCGCATTCTTTCGAGACTTGGCGTCTTGAGCGCTTTAAAAAAATTGTTGCTTGCAAGTATCCCCAGGAGACATTAACGTCAAAAGCAAAGGTTCGTCAATTATTCCAAAATAGGCCTGTGATCTTCTACACATCCATCCAATAACGACTTTTTAAACAATTCATGGCGCATACTTTGGTTCTATGATGTACTTATGTGAACTAAATTGAACAGTAATATAACGAAAATTGATGCTCTGAATTCCGAAATAGTTAATGAACCATCCCAAATTGAGTTGTCAATTGTCGTTTAAACTCACCACAATCTTTAAAAGTGCAGGTAAATGTACAGTACGTTTAAAAACGACACCAACAAACCGTACTGTCCTAATGGCCCGCAACTGCGCGTCTGGAAACAGTGCTGCGAATAGCTGTTATGTTATTGCGTAGTACTGTTTCCAGACGCGCAACTGCGCGTCTGGAAACAGTACTACGGAATAACCAGTACAAACCGGTCCGAAACAAGGTCCTTCTATAAGTATATGACAACATTGAAAAACCGTTCTACTGTCGTAAGACGGTTGCAACTGTCCAGACTTGGTTTCTGAAACAATGAATACACAAAAGGCGACAATTTGCATGAATTTCGAAAATTTGTATTTTTATTGGTCAATTTTGCAAGAAGGACAAGAATATGTGCTTGCATTACAGTCAAGTTTAAATCTTTGGGATGAAGCAAAAACATTTCACACAATAAAAAATGAACTCCTTCTGTCTATAAACACTCCGCATGTACAAAAGTTATGAAAGACTGACGGGTAGCCTCGATGACTTGATATACACCCAGTTAAGGTTTTGGTCAAGTTTTTTTTATCTTTATAAGAACTAATCAATTGACTTTAAGCTCACTGAAGCTCCTACTAAAGAAACCAAAATATTAAAACAAAATAAAGTTGACTAGCCGTTAAATCAGGCAAATGATACGAAACGCTTACACAATCAGAACTTGAACATAAAACAAACTTAAGGGTCCAAAGCAGCAGCGAAACTTTTTCCGGTTTGAAAGACAAGTTTGGGCAGTATTGTTCGCAACGAACCATATCCTCGTCCTGCAATCTGAAGTTTCAATGCCCACACATTCTCCTCCACATCCTCCAGACCGCACTCCAAAGGTAAGTCCAGATAATCGAAGAAATCGCCCGGAAAGAAATAATTCCCCCCAAATCTGCATCCAAATCCTGATTACGATGACGAAGATGACTGTTTGGGTGAGAACCGGCGAAAGTATCAGCAATCTGGCGCAATTCCCTCCCAGTTTGCTTCCATACGCTCTCTTCGGGAACTTCCAATTCTGACACCAATTCCCGCGAAGAACTTGCTTCATGGAGCTCAATCTCATCGGCCAAACTGGTCCACTGATTCAACAGATTCTGGGTTCGTTCATCTGTCACGGGAGTATCTTGAAGACTAGATTTAAGGTAGCGGTTCCGGAGCGCGTATTCTGTTCGCAACTGTTGATTTGACGAAATCCGAACGGGTGAATATGGGGAAGTATGCGAATGGGACAAGTTCACCACATTATTGTTATCGTCTGGCAATGAGAACCCATTGTCGTAGTCCAGTAAGGGCACCGCACCGGTTAGCAAGAGCAAAGAGCACATTGTGCTCGCCGTGTAACCAAAACTATGCTTTCAAAGTTGTGGAGAGCGACTCTGACTGTCGACTGCAGCATCCAAGGGATGCGACAGACGCTTTTCTATGCCTATTGTCCTCGTGAACCTAGTCAGAGGGGGCGGAGCTTACGCGTATAGCCGTGCGTATAGCATCATCTTGGTAATGATGCTGTGCCTGTTTGAACGACAGGATTTACCCCCAATAGTAAAACAGGCGTTTGATCATTTACACCCTCATTCTCATCCTTATCTTCGATTCATAGAGGGCGTACAAGAGAGAATATATACAACAGCGTCAAGTTTTCGTTTGATGGAAGATGAAAGTCCTGTGATGACCAGCAATAGAAGCTATCATTAATCCTCGAGAGCAAAAGGTGTAGGCGTGTCCTAAGCCTAACGAGATCTTCAGAATCCCCTCTCAAAGCTAATGGAATGAGCCGGTTCGATTCCCTTGTTGACCAAACTGACCCAATGATTTTTTCTGCCTAGTCACGCTAACCCAATATCTCGCTTCACTTTAGACTACAACAGTTCCGTAATCTAGTATTTCTACCGCTTAACGGGCTTACAAGTCAACTCGAAAGTTCTTAAGGCTGACTCGATAATCCATTCCGTTAAGGATCCGCAAGTTAAGAACGCATGACAAGCAAAATCAGGTTACTATATTCACATGCCTGCATGCTTTAACTTTCTTTAGCTTTTAAGTTGGAACTTTTTTTGCTTGCCAAATCAGGTACTTTCAATCGGGTACGTCGACCATTTCAAAACTAAACGTTGAAGATAACTGACTTTTAAAACTGTGTTTATCTAGAATTTAAAAGGAGGCAGACTTATCTAAGTAGAGTTTCAGTGCATACACCCATCGTCGCTACTCCACCGGCATTCATGCATTTACTCTAAGGCACTTAATTTTGCGAAGAATTCAATTTTCACTTCAAAAACTTCTTGAGATTATACAGCAGCACGTTAAGATGAAAGTCCTTTCCAAATCATGGGAGAAAAAAAAGCGTCCAAGCACTTTTTGTGGTCTTAATGAATCATTCACGCGATTTGTTCCACGGTAGTTATTCGGTTTGTTGAGGGACTTTCCAGGCATTGTCTCGTGGTTTCAAAACATCCAAATTGTCAAAGACAAAACTAACGCCACGCGTTCACCACAGGACACAAGGGAGAAATATGGCGACTTCGCTCGGGGCGGGGGTTGTGCAAGACCCACGCTTTTGACGTCACAGCCACGTGACCATCAAACGTTTACAGAACTTTGCAACGTTTTCAATCAGACAATGCGTGTTAAATTATGAAAAAAAATCAGAAGTTATCTATACACAGTACATCAAACTTCAAGTACACAGGTGTCTATAGATTCTTCACACCTTTCCTATTTAAAATATAAAGTTCACTAAAAGAATGTCATAATAAAATTCTTCATTGTTTATAGTCACGTCTTAGTTACTCTACACTGGCCGTTAGGGGCGTTCTTTATTTACATTGCTTTATTTTCTTATTTTTTTTCGAATACTTTTTATGCTTTTTCATGTTGTTAAAGTTAGAAACAGTGTTTGGAAACTAAACTGTTACAAACGTAGAATGATTTATACATTTACTTATAAATCGTAACTCTCATTGTAACTAGTTCATAAGCGTAAGACTATGTAAATCCGTTAATCCCTAAGTACTCTTTGAAGATCGCATAGCTCAATCCCCAAGCCTAAGATTTGCATGTATGCGTCTGTATGGGAAAAGTGACCAATAACAATGATCGTAAAGGATGCATTGCAAAGTTTGTGGTCGACTGGGGAGTTGGAAAATGAAGCCAGAAATGGCAACGTGGGGGATAGGAAGCCGCAAGTTGGAGTGTGGCCGTCCATCACTGTTGTCACAGGTCATTAGCATGCAAAGGCCGGCAATTAACAACGCCACTGCCAGTATGCAAATGAGTTGGGTAATGTTGTGGTGCAGTGCTTGACGGCTCCAACCTTTCCCACAACGAGTCATCATTTCTCCCTCTCCCCCAACCCTTTCGCCTCATTTCAACTGCCAAGTGCTTCTCCTTGTCTTTTCAATCCCCTTTGGAGCCTGAAAACCTCAAACTTCAAAAGAGAGTCTGAATTGCCACTCTAACTTTAAATTTTCCTACTCGCTGCATTTTCGTTTTAAAACGCCTTTTACAGCTAAATAGATCTGTAGGGTTGAACAATGTAACCGGTATCCAACTCTTGAGGGAAATAGAAAGTGCATATGGGGTTTAGATAATAGCAATCTCGTTTGGAGGAGACTTATGCATCTCCAATAAGCTGTGCCATGCAGTTAGTTAATCGCGTTGCCAAGAAAACCTGCGCTCTCTGTATGCTAATGGGGCTCCTCATTTGCATACAAGTCGCACACAACCAACACGCGAAACAATCTCACATCATGTCGAGCTGCGCTAACGAGCCTTGGCCAAACAAGAGCCGCCCCAAAAGTCTTTGGATAATACGCAAACTTTATTACGCCATGGATTCAAATGAGTCTTGACAGTTCGTGTATAAAACAAGCACGGAAAGCTAAAGGCAATAGTTTTAATCCGTATGCAAATCCGTGCGTGTGTATACAGATAATCCAATTGAGCCCCGGGAATGAAGAGCACTACTACACAACGCGGCGGGTGGCTTCAAACAAACCTCATTTGCATGCTTTCTTTCCATTCTTTTAAATCCACAACGACGTTTCTTTTAAAAGGGAACTCTCTCTCTAATACATTCAGAAAACTCTGAAGCCAACCTTCTAAACACACCATACTTACGCTAGTAACGCTTATCTCAACATACATATCTTATTTAATAGATGAAGAAAAAGAAAATAGGGCAAAGAAAAATATTAGACATATCGCTAGAATTACATATTAATTTTGATAAAGTTACGAAAGAATTTTAGCCCGAGAGAAAACGTTTGAATCGTTCAGACGACGGCCCGATAATATTTGTTTGCATTGACATTGGGAACAAGATTAGGAAGTGCTGTCGCTCCTTTTCTATCTTCTGAGTTTTCACTGTCTGCAAAAGTTCAATGTTCGAATCTCTTGTCCAATAGTTTTCGGATTTCTCCAGACTTAAGGATCCCGTATACCCTAGCCTATTGACGCGAAACAGTCACAGATGGCACTGATGTTTGTTTTTGTTTTGCCAACAGGTTTTCCGGTTTTAAGACCCGGAGGTTCAAAATGACACTAGGTGTGCCATATCGTTGCAAAAACGTTCCCCGGAAAAAAGAGTGTCACTCGAGTTGAAAATTGGTAGTCGGACTGGAAATGAATTAGGTTAGGTTAGGCTAGTACATACCGAGCTAAAGTACACGGGGGCCTTAAGAAAGTAACTTAAGAAATCAGCCCTTAAACTCGACGCAATCTAAAGAAGAGTTAAGAACACACAATGTTGTATGCCAAGCGACATGTTGGGTTTGTTAATGAAGCTGTTAATCTCTGACCAAGCCACTAAATGTAACCCTCAAAACCAATTTACCGAAGAACAAATCCAATAATGCCATCTAGTCGTTGGGAACAGATTATCTTTCCCCTGAAATGACTGTATAACCCACTTCTCCATAGTCAGAATTGTACTTTCAAGACTACAGTGCGGTCATCTTCATAAATCTGTCAATAACCCCAAAACCTTAATTAGAAATTCAATTTGGCCTCTTGTAAACGTGTGGAAACCCTCTCATCTTCCCCTTCAATAGCGACAGGTGAAGTGTAAATAAATCTCTGACCTTTACAGCATCACGCGACCCTTGGGAATTGGAATTGGCCCATCTTCATACCAAAGTGTAACAAAAGTGGCCCAAGTAACCAAAGGTTGTTACTTTCCCCTGGTCACATATAAGGATTTGGGTGTCCATTATTGGTTCTATATTATCGTGGTAAGGCTGCCACGCGCCTCTTCTTCTTCTTCCACCCCTCCCCTTCCGCTTGTCAGGTCGGATGCAATTAATTGGGGATAATGGTAATGGTTATCAAGCATGACTTACGCTACGCAGTTTCCAGTTTCAAAACATTACGCTTTTCAAACATCAAAACTCCGGGCAGGTGTGTTATATATACACTTATATGCTGAATTGGAACCCTCCCACTACGGTTTGACACCTTTCGGAGCCAGCAAAGTTGAAGGGGACTCAGTAACCTTTCATTCAAGTCGTCCGTCAAGCGTAAGATATCTATAGAGGCACCTTTGAGGTCCATAACGTCACCATCTGGTGCCCATTAACTGGTCATTAATCTCACTTCATTGTCTCTTGTGGTTCTACACTTAATCGAGGCTAATACAAAAATAACTTCTATAGAAATAAACCAAATGTAAGTTAAAACCGCAATTCCAAATAGAAATTAACGTTGTGAAACAGTACAACTGTCTCTGTGGAAACACAAGCTAAACGTGCTTAAAGTATATATACTATATATGATGTATAATTTAGTAATAATGTTGAATGATACTGATATATCTTGCGACCAAAATCACTAACTAAACTCAAAGATTTGCTATATCAATTGTATTAAACAAGTAATTTCTTGTAAATATTGTACATTAATGTATTTCCTATTTTATTTTATTACATTTATTTGATTTATTATACAAGTAATTTCAGTCTAATGAAAATACGCATTTACGAGCTGAAGTGTTACGTAGCGTACGCTTTTTACAGTTTTTTTTCCCGTATAAATACACGGCGTAGGGGTTGACTTTTGAACCGCTCAAGCATGTCAAACAGGACAGGTTACAACAATTCGCTTAATGCTCTTGATCTCTCCTTGTTTGGGGATTTGTAGAACTTTCAAATCTACCATTTTACCGAATTGAAAGTTTGAAAAGCGAAGGGTAAGTAGACACCCTATGGCACTTTTTACTTTAGCTATGGTTGACAAAAAAGATCAAATTAAAAAGATGCACCCCCTCTTTTCAGTGTTATACTACCCTCTTTGGGCACATGTGAGTTAAAGGGACAAGCACAAGAGATGCTTTATAGCGGTGGGGCTAAATATACTGAAGGGAGAGAGACTCACCCCTCCGTTTCCAAGAGCAACTTTGACAATTGTCAATTCAACGCAACCCTTGCGCTGTTGTGTATAGATGCACCGTATGTGTTACGGAAACCATAAATTTAGGCTTGGTTTTTCTACATTTAACACTTTACAAAAATCCGACCCGGGCATGTGCAAAAGCTTTTAAGTATATTGCCTTTAGGGAGTCTGCAGGGATCTATACTTTTTTACGCCTGTCACAAGATCTGTACTTCAATTGTCAACTTTCAATTAAACTTCCCAATTTACGATGTCATTTTGGCGCCAACAAGACCTAAAACCCCTCTCGCACTTTTCTACCAGCACTCATGCTTGAAAAACATGCAGTTTACAGCTCAAATTGCAGTCTTGGAGACTTGTACAATTGTACAGAATACGATTTACAGCAAACAGAAATCCTAATAACAAACCTAAACATTTGATTTTCAGACTGTACACTTTCACAATCCTTTTCAATGTTGGATTTTAGTGTACAGTACATAACGCAAATTGTACAGATAAGTATTTATCAAAATAAAAATACTGCGGCATTTTAGTTCAAGAATAATATCTCATGTAATAATATTATCTCATTTAATTTAATTCTGAAGAAAAGTCGCGACGGGATCAACGCATATTCGTTGTCTACTCAGTAAGCTTTCCAATGTGAATGTCTTTTAGCAACAAAGAATATAACTTTTCCAGCAAAGCTTTTCGACCCCTTTTTAAGCACTTTCACGACACACTTGAAGGATGTCAAGATTTCCACGTTTTAAGAGCGTCAAATTTGGCTCATTACGCAAGCTAACCTAGCGCATACCAAGTGCAGGGAGACGGCCCAATTACGGGAAGAACCCAAGTCCTGATTTGGGCTATTGGACACTTGAAAATGTAAGGGAATCGTGCTTCACACTATTCCAAGGTGTCAAGTGGGGGTTAGCGCCCCGACGCCTGTACACACCATCAGCGTCGTCCAAAACCCAAAATTCCAGCAACAGTGGTCCTTGCGACCCTCCCGCAATTAGCCCCACAACAGATTCGCCCCAATTTCGAGCCTCCAATGCAAAGTCACGTTTTTTAACCCCAGGGTGGCCAAAAAAGATAGACCTACTCTCCTTTAAATCTCCTATGTCTATTATATCATCGTAACCATCTTGCTATTCGCTTTACACTTCAAAATCGTGGGCTAGTTATATCCCATATGGTGCAGTTAAGTTGTGGCAAAATCGCAATTATTCGTCTTTTTGAACCTCGGAAGCGATACAGTTCCTTAATTAATACTACTAGTTCAATTCTGGGGAGATTCAACTATGAAGGATTGGATATCTAGATACAATATCTTTTAAGCAGGGAACACAAAACCACAGATGTGACCGAAATTGACAACGTTATGTGTGCCGCCAAGTTTAGCGATGGTTATCTATTAACTATGGTTGCTTTTGAGGTTTTGGTGGGGTAATGGAAAAACGGCGCTACTGTGAGGGTGAAAGAATCCAGTTTCGTTAAACAAAGGGGTCGAAATGGGTTTTTCCTTTGCTTTGAAAGTTCTGGGTTCAGCTTTGTTAGCGTCAGGTATATGGGATCATCGTTAATCAAGGTTCGGTATTTCGTTTATGCAAAAGTTCTTTGTGTTGGGTTTTGAGACGAATGGAAACCACATGGGCAAAGTTGCATTGTTGGTGACATGTCAGTCTTCGACATGCCTTGCCTCATTAGTGAAGACAATAAAAACTTCAGTCTCAACTTAACTGTTTCACGCTAAATTTCCCAACTTAGAAACGGTGAGAAAGAATTCCAAGAAATTATTTTTTTCATTTTTAGTGATTGTTAACTATTGTTATTACGGCAGTACGCTGAACCGTGTTGAGAAAAAACGGTCCCAAAAGACACTTCTAAAAAGAGCAGTTTGGGTTAGCTCAGATAAGCTGTTATGCAAACATGTCTCATAAAGCCGAGGTATACGACCCATACGTTTGGTCAGGTGTTGAAAATCTCACCCAGTATTAGCAGCTTTACTGCTTAAAGTTCCGTTCGCTCAGCCCTCAAGTGAAGACTGACCATCTGGTCTGGATGAAGGCTATACTGATTTTAATAACGAAAACCTTTCGAGTCCTTTTCGCGCTGAAAGTTAAGCTTGAACTTGCTTTTTATAGAGTAACTGTCAAAAAAACTCACTGTTGGCAAGAATGTTAATATTTGTACCGTTTTTGAAATTTCCGATTTATATTTACTTTCTATTCTAATTTTTCTTAGAAAAGTTTAAGAATATTTATATTCCGATGTATTTTTTTATTATTGTATTTTTTTTTAGGAAAGTTTACGAATAGGTTGTTATGTGAAATGTATGGATGCACGACAAGGAATGATGTGGATAAATGACATGCTTCGTTAGATAAGGCCGTTAAGATTCCACATGTTCAAGAATGCCTTGACGAATGAGAGGCTCGCATTGGGAACGGGGTAAGAAATGTATGCTATGCAGCTTTAAAACCACACTATCCCCATCTTCGGTTTCCAACTCACCGTAATCCTGCAGTACTCGAACCTTTTTTTACATGAAACAGAATGTTCAGTGGGGGAAATTTACGAGTGACACGAAAACGTTATTTTTACTTCCAAGTAGAGATGTTTCGGCGGCTTGACATACTGAGTCAGGTCCAAAGCGTGATCCTCACTCACAGCCTTCATATAGTTTGCTAAGGCTTTGCTATACCTCCCAAACCAATGGGATTCTGGGACACACATGGAACTTTTAATGTCAGAAGGTAAGATGCTGCCAAAGTGCCACCGCAAGTCTCGGATTCTTTGCAACCGATTATAACTGAGGAGATTTTTTAGCTTTTCTAGTTCTTATATGTTCACGTAAATTTCTTACAGATAGGACAAAAGACAGCGCTTGTTCCGTTCTAAAGCTGCGTGTCTGACTTGTACTGCGTTAATTAGATTGGCTTCGCCAGCTACGGCAGCATTACTATTTTATAACGAGAATCAAGAGGCAACTGTGAATTTTATAAAGGCTAAAAGTATAGAACTTTGGAAACAGGAGAAAATTGGGACTTACACGTCGCGTTGGTTTTGCTCGAAAAGCGCGCGCATTTCCTCCAGCACTTGTCGGGCCACATCCTCCTAATCAATTACATTATTTATGACAGTGCAGTTGCTTGAAGTGGTACCTTACGTTAAATGGAGGGAGGCTATCTTTGACACGATCTAATTCCCGTATAAGCTCTAAGCTTTTGTCACAAAGCATTTTATTTTTAATATTTGTTTCCCGCGTCTGGAATACCAAAACATCATCCACACATCGCACTAGCGTTTGGACACCACTTTGTAGTTTCAGAAAATTGCCTTAGATGGCGGCAGCTGCTTAAATAAAGTTCAATTTATGAAATCAACGGTTTCATGTCTATGTAACGTTTCTTTCAAAAAACGTTACTAATGCTAACAGATAAAATATGATAAGCTATATTATATCAAAACTGCAGTAGATTAACCTAACAAAAAGAAAATCTTCCCGAAGATGCTACTCGCAGTTCACATCATAACTAATTTTAATCCTGATTCGCCGTTTACGAATACCTAATGGGCGGCGCGGTCGACACTTTGAATTTAAAACGTTTGGAAACAGCTGTTTTAAGTTTTCAGTTTAAGATCCGTTTTTTTGCAACTTATAATGGTATTATAATACTCGAAACTTTATTTAATAGTAATTAACACTTATTTTTATTAATAGGCTGCAATGAACGTTGATCCGGTCACCGATTTACCTTCGATACTGGAAGTGGAGACTTTGCCCATAACCTACCCTGGTTCCAAACCTCCCACCGAACTTTACCAAGACATGTCCAACATTCTGAGCTCAGATACTACTCCAGTAATCGCTGAAAAGATAAAAGAACTTTGGAGTAGGTTCCTGGAAGTAACAGTCGAACCTGCTGGCTGGCAAGCGGTCTGGAAAGGCGGAAATTGTAGCATTGTTGAAGTAGATTATGTGGATTATGATGAGCACCAAGCCCTTGTCACAAAACAGTCTGGCTCTACTGAAAATACTTCTCTGATTGAGCTTTATCCTATTACAGAACAAGAGAACCCAGCTATTTTAATAGAAATTACTCATCTTGCCCTCCAAAAATTAAGGTATATAATTAACAGCGTTCTCGTACCATACGATTTATAGCTATACTATATTTATACTATAAAAATTTATACTATAAGATTTATACTATAAGATTTATAGCTCTTGGTATCCCTCCAGGTTTTTTTATGAGCATATTTGGCTACCGTGGGATGAAGACGATTTTGCTGAAGATTGGGTTAGCACGCATTTGGAAACTCGCATTCGCATGTCAGTCCCAAAGCGCTGATTAGTCAAGCTATTTATACTTACGCGGTTTCTTTTTTATCTATAGGTTTTATGATTTGCAACGCGGAGCTGTGGCACCTACCTTGGCCGCCAGATATAAGCAGCTAATTAAAGAAGGGCGTGAAACGCGCGAAAAACTTAACCAGGTGGAGAATTCCTTGGGAACAAGCGATTCCGATCGCGAACTAACTGAAGTAGAAGCTTTGCAACTCATGCAACTCAATTTGGACTTGGAGAAGCAGAGGAACGAGATTAAACTCTTATTGGACCCAACTTTACGGTAATCTTAACAAAAAACTGTAACAAGAAACGTAGAAAGAAATCAAATTTGGTCGTAGTGTACTCCTTTATCGCCACCAAATTGAAAAGCGAGTTAATAGTCGCAATAGGGATGTTCCGGAAGCTTTCCTCGTCTGGCTTGGAGGATCATTGGATCAACTTCGCCAGAATTTAGATAAAGTTGAAGCTGTGTTACCGCCCAATCTCCAAGTCAAGTAATTCTCAATAATCTTTTGATATAATCTTTGCACGAAGGTTTGTCCTTGAATTTGTAATCATAACTTAATACTCCGATTGCTTATTTAAGATGTTACGGATCCGTTACTGAAGCGTTCGAGTGTACTTGTGCGGGAGATACGGTCTTTCTGGCTCCTGGTCGTCACAAATTGCAAAACTTGGGTGGCTTAGAGTACGGAGGCAGAGTTCAAGGTAAAGTCTTTCGAAATGCATTTAAACTTTAGCTAATATGACTTGAGAGTAGGTTTGGGTACAAGTCGTGAAGATGTGGTGATTTACTGCGACAACAACGATGTTCTCTTGCCATACCAAGGAGGTCTGCCGCTCTTTGTTGAGAACGTGACGTTATCGTGTCCTGATATGGGCATTTTAATGGCCCGAGGTACTTTGAATCTCCGGAATTGCGTTTTGGCGGGGCAAGAGCTTACAAAGCCCAATGCTGCGTACCAAGGCAAAGGATTAGTCGCTTTGGGTGGAAATGTACAGATGGATGACGTCCTTCTCCGCCACTTAGCCGCTGGGGTGACGATACGTGATGAAGCGGAATTATACACGAACAAGTCAACCATTACTTCGTGTGTTATTGGCCTGGAGGTAACCGAAAATTATTCTTTCTAAGAATTCATTTTTAATGAAGATATGTCAAGATAATCAGTGAGACTTGTTATAATTCATCTCTAAGAATTTATTTCTACAGATGGACGAAAGCGCTCTTTGCGAGTGGAAAGACGTTCGCGTGCACAGCTGCAAAGAATATGGAATTTGCGTAACCATGAATGAGCCAACAGCTGAGGGTGAGCTGTGCAAGACTGGAAGCGTGGCACTACTCCAAACGTAATTTTTCTCTATTAAGACACTTGGATAAAGAGTTACAAACAAATAATCATTATTTTCTATAGAATTCCGGCTCTGCGTTTCAGCCTGGAAGATGTGAAAATGGAGGAGCAAGGCTTGAAGGACGTCGTTCTGAGTTTCCCACGCTCGGCCAACAATTCAGCTAACTCTTCCGCGTCGGGTGACTCCGGATGCGTGTTCCAACCCGGGAAATTGCAATTTGTGAATGGCGTACCTACGCCCACTTCCTCAGTGCCTCGTAGTGCTCGCCGCTTAACTCGTAGCAGCTCTTGGTCGCATGGTCTTTTCTCAGATTCACTTTGAAAATATCTTTTGTCCACATTCCAATGTCTGGAAAAGATGAAATGCTAAAAGGGCTTGCATTTTTCTTATATTCCTTGTTCTGTGCTTTCAACATTCTAATGCAGTTTTATGTTCATAGTTCACCAAAACGGGCAATTGTTTAACAACCAATAAAAATTCCAAGTTTTCTAACATTACCATTGTATCATTTCGGGAACTTGCATAACAAGTTGAATTTGCATCCGTGCGACAATTTGGATTTTTTAAACCCTTTTTTAATGGGTGGAAGAGAACCAAAGAAAACCATAAGGAAGAACGGTTACGGTCATTTATGTTAAGTGAGTAACAGAAGGAAAAGATATGGTGTGGTATGAGTGGCACAGAAAACGGATATGTTTGGTGGGGTTTTGAAATGTAGGGAAATAAAGGGAGTTTGGGTTGGTGGAAGGGGGTGTGGCGAAAAAACAAGGCACAGAGGTCATGGAGGGGAAGTGCAATACGGTTTTGTGAATGCTGGTTTTCTCTTCTTTTTAAGGGTTAAATTTGGAGATTTCAAGAAGTAGGAACAGACAATACGGGAAATACAGTGCGAAAAACGAGCACTAGATGGCGAAGGAAACTTAAACATGTTCTTTTTGTCCACCAAATTGTGTCCGCTCGCGTATCCAAAAACTTTGGATTCGTTTAGCTCCAAATTAATCCAAGAATTTTTAAGTTTCAAACTATCACCCATCCATCAACGCGTCGTAGTGGAAGTGGAAGTGGGAGGGGAAGTACTGGCAATGGCATTGGCAAAGGTCGCAGGCGGAGGATGGCTCCAATCTTGCCCCGCCCAGGCCGGGAGTTTGGTTTCAAACGACCAATTCGGGCCCTATAGCACAGCAGCAAATGGTAGCGAAAAAAATACACTCCCAGTCATTAAACTAATTCAAACTAATTCTACTGGGACACTCAGAATATAAAAAACATAACCGTTTTTTCTAAAAATCAATGCAGGTCAGGAAAAAGGCAAAAGCTGACATGAATTGCAAGCTAAGAGCGATCGTATCAAATTATAAACTTGAGTGAATAAGAAATTAACGAAACGTACCTGGTAACGCCACGCATGAAGGTACATCATAAGATCTTCAGGCCGAGGATCACGAAATTTAACTCTACATTCGAAACAATGCGGATCAATCACTTCATTACTTCCATTTTCCTCTTTCTGTTCCGTGGGGACAGCTTCTACTTCTTTTTGATTCACAGTGTCTGTCGCAGGTGGCGTGCCGGCAGCTACCGTAACATTTCCGGCCGCCATATTGGTTGAGTCAAATAAGGGTAAAGCTCCCAAATCGCCACTTCCGATGCCTCCTCCGGTGTCATCTCCATCACCACCAAGCCAATTCTCCGCATTGTGGATGCTGATGAGGTCTTTAATTAAATCGTCATCGGATTTGCCCACCTGACCCTGTTTGCCTTTCTCGGGCCCAAATACCACGTGGTTATAGAGCGGATCATTAACAATAGGATAACCTATAAAACCAGTCCATGAATCTCATTAGTTCCCTTTAATCCCCACCCTCGCAAACCACAGAAGCCTGTCATAAACCCAAGCTCTGGCTTAACTGTGTCTAGATGTCTAGAATTACCCAAGAATTGCAAATGGACCCGGATTTGATGCATTCGCCCAGTATGCGGCCGCGCTAAGACTATAGAAGTATTACAAGTGACGTCATAGGTCAACTTTTTGAAATGGGTCCGGCAGTCTTTGCCTTTCGGTGAGACTTTGCATACACCAATCTTGTAGGAAATGACTTCGATAGGCTCCGTTACTTCTATTTCTTCCCTACAAGAAAAAAAAACACAGAAAATACAATGATAGAAGCAATAGTAGTAAACAAGAAAAAGAGAAACAAAACAAAACATGGGGAAAAAAAAAGAGATGGAATGCTGGATCAACACAATTCCAGGGCTCGTTTTCCTCGCACAGAAGAGTGGTTTTTTGTAGGAATGGGAAAAAATACAACATGACGAAGAGTAAAGGAGGAGAGGGATCTTACTCTGGAAATTGGCCTTCTACTCGGCACACGTATTCCTTGAGTACTTGTCGCGTCCGAATCTGCTGCTCCATTTCCCGCGCTTTTTTCGGCGTCCGCCCAAAGAGCAGCAATCCGGAAGTTAACCGATCCAATCGGTGAATTGTCCTCAGATTTCGCAAGTTGTGCTCCTTGGCGAGGATAAAGACGACGGTGTTGTGGCGATACCGTCCACATGGATGAACCTACAAGGGGAAGTCGCTTGATTAAGAAGTCACTGATACAAAACTTCCGAGTCCGAACTTTGGAAACAGACGGGGAAAAGTTCGGCGAATTCATATTGATGAAGAGATTTCTAAACTTTAAACATTCAATAGGGGAAGACACGAGCACCGAAGGCATATTTTGGAGAATGGGGAAACCCTTTTTTCTAGTTAATAACCTAGTTTCATGGTCCTCTGTGCAACTTTTTAGGACTTAAAACGACATTGAAAAACGAAGGAGTGCGTGTGATGTGGAGAGTCTGGGGACCAGCAGGCACGGGATAGATTGTGAAAAGTGGAAAACGATCGATTCTGCTATAGATTTGGGAACGGCGGAAGCACAACACCAAACACACATCGCCTCTTCTTCCCTGGAAAAAAATTAAAAGGGAAATAAAATGTTGAAAAAAGAGGCTTACCGGCACAGAAGGCGGCTTGTGCACAACTACCAAATCTTCATCGCAATGTACGATCTCGATTCTGTCGCCTATCACAGGTCGTTCGTGTCTATATAAAGCAGAGAATAAAGTAAATAAACGACTCCTTCTCAAAGTCAAAGACGAAACTGAAGGGTAAAGTTGGCTGCAGGCAAGCCAACAATAACTGACGCGGAACCTACTCAATTGCTTTGAAGACCATTAAGTAGTAATCACAATTTTGTTGGACATTCTAAAGTATGTGGTCAATTGTTGAAACAACCGTCAGAAAGGCATTTCAAGCCATCAACCTCTTCTGAAAACTTTTGATCTTTACTAAATATCTTCGAAAGCTTTTTATCTTACATAAATATGGTCAACTGACAACTGATATGTTTTAAACAAGAGAAATGATTTTCAAAAGTGTTTCTAGTAGGTTTGACTCATAATATAAACAGATGTACCTAAACACGACATATTGTACACATATAAATAGTAGAATTAGAGGTAAATAAAGCTAAATTTAAATAAAAGTTAAACGTAAACAAGAGTCTTTAGAATGTAAACAACTCTACGTAAACAATAAACTTGAGATGTCGTTTCAGTTTAACCAAAAAGTTAGAGCAAAACAAAGTACACACAACATTTTAAATGTACGTAATAGCCTACATAAAATGTTACGTCCTTTCATGCGATGAGATATACAATTATGCAAAAACATTTACGCAGACATTGTGACTAATACAACAGTGATGTCCCTGTGATACTTTTATAAATCCAACAAGATCTTGATTTGCATTTATGAAAAGCGATTACCTGTGAACAATGTTGGCTAGTAGATCGTTATGCTTCAGGCGATAGTCAACTTCTACTGGCATGTAATTAACTGTCAAAGTCCCAGCTTTAATACACCGTTCCTATAAACCCCCGAGAAACCCAGTCGTAAAAAAGGCTTTCTTGTTATGTAAATAATAAAACTTACGTATTCTTCAACTGGATGAGCCCTAAACTCCTTTGCAAAAATATCCAAAATGCGCTCGCCTACCCAACGTCCTTTGGTGAAGGTCGTAAACGTGAAGTAATAAGGATGCACTTTCCGTAACCCTACGTGACGATGGAAGCGAAAAAAGGAACAACAATAGCATCCAAATTAGTATGATTATCGATTCGACAAATGTAGTCTCACTTCCTTTTTAGGATTTTTTTAACAAAACATTTAAATGCCCCCCTCTCTGCTTTTCTTTTCTTTTCCCCATACACATTTGGGACCGGGTGGAGGGTACGTACCATAAAAAAAATCCGACTAAAATCTCGTTCGTTACACGTTTCCTTGATCATCGATTTACGCAAAGAACCTGAGCGTAGCGGCCCCTTGGACATAAAAATGCTCAGGGGGACAACACCCCCCACACCCTCCCATAAACTCGATGGATTGGTTCCATGCGGAAACCGTAAAACTATGAGTTACTTTTGCCTACATAAAAACCAAACAAAAATATTCTCGGAAGAATACTCAAACATCCCCAACTACATGATTGCTTGCGTGCTTGGCCGGTACGTAAACAAGGAATACGAATCGCAAGAACCACGACATATGAGTCTTGTCACTCCCACCCCTTCCTGGCACCCCTCACCCTAAACGGCCCGAGGCAAGTACCAGTCGGACCCAAGGACGACCTAGACCCACACAGACCTTTGTTATTTCACTCTTTCTTTTTTTTTTACCTTGGGTGAGAAGGGATTGGGTGCACGACAGGTACCGTACCAGTCACTATCTCCTCTTTTTCACTCTTAGGTCACGTAATACAATCAGAGGATGGGCGACGCGAACGAGAACGGGCAAAAACAGATTTGTTTTGTTTCCTGTGCACGGAACCAATAAATAAGCCTACGGTTATTACTCTTCCCACATACTTCCTCCCCTAGTTTTATTACTTACTAATCAACTTGGCTTTGGGTGAAAGTTGTTTATGGGTCAACTCTACCGAAAGTTATAAAATAGACACAAAGTTAGAAGGGTGCATCATCAACGAGGCTATGTTATTCAAATTGTATGACAAACAGACACCGTAATTGTGAGAATCAATTAAAATAATAATAAATTACGACTGCAAACAATTACCTGCCAATACTCTGGAAGACAACCTGAGGTTAACGTTAAGTTAAGGCCTTTCGAACTAGGAATAAGCTTCTACAGCTCGTATTCCAAGCGCAAACTGTAACTATCTCCCCCAGGCATTTAGTTTTTAAGAACAGAATTACTTTGGGCAGTTATGGTCATACTACAGTATGCTTCTAAAAACAGTTGCTACAGTTGTTTCAAAAATGTTTAACTATGCTAAATAAGTACACATTGTTAGAAAAAATCGTGTACTATATTCTTTGAAAAAAAAAGACGAATTAAGTTACGGGTTTGCCTGTGGGCTTTAGCCGGAATCTTAGCGTGACTATGGTCTGCCTAGGCAATGACGCAAGGAAGGAAAAAGAGAAATCGAACAAACGATGCCCGTAATCGGAATTCATAGCGTTATTCCGGCTTTACTTCACCAACTTGGGAGTCACTTTATGTAACAATAATTTAGTATCAATGACTATTTCTATCTATCAACAGGTTTGTGTTTACGCAAAGGACCTACAAACGTTTTGTACACATGATTTACCCCAATAGTTAACCAGCATAGATGTCGCTACGTTCGATCGCAAAATGCATTACATAATTACAGAAATCTCCTCAAAAAGAATCATGCAAATTCAATCACAGGACATCAAGCAAAGAACAGGAGGTTTTATATACTCTCTAAGCTTTAATTCTCGCGTACAGCTGTCAACTGTTTACAAGATAACTACTGTTTACATTTTCATTTACTTATTACGTAAGCTTCCTGTAGCAGTAAAAAAAAGAACAGTACCAACCCAACCGGCTTGGAACAGTAAAACTCCTGCGAGAGCCCTCTTCCCACGAATTCAATTACCAAAGCTGACCCGACTTGTATTTCTCTGTGGTTCACCCGTCAAAATACCCAAAGAAATAGCACGGAAACAGAAGTTACGATCCGTGGAAAGGAAAAGAACCAAAAAAAAGCCTAAGAACAACACAAACTCAAAGCATGATCGTAGCTCAGTCTTTTATTTCTTTGTTTATTTTTTTCGTTATGTTACTGACGTCTTTTTTCCCTCCTAAGGGATATTGAAAAACTCCGGGGTCTTGTCCTCAGACCTTCAGCATTCAACCCTCCTGGCGGACGTCCTATGCTTGGCTTCCTTCCATTGTTGTCATGTGTTCTCCTTCCACTCTGTCGTGTCTTCTGTCCGAAGTAATGAGCCCTGAAGCTATATAGACCGCGAGTTGCAAGTCGAATAAAATTCTGGCCACAGGTGGAAAACTGACGGAATCTCCCTCTCATTTTTTCTTTTCTTTTTTTTACTGTCGTCATTCCAGCTCGCGTTGTTGTTGTATCTTATGTAGAGCGAGAGACCTCCGGCGACTGGTCCCGACACCCAGGAGTGAAAAATCGATGCACGGGATATATACTTCATCTGTCTTGAAAACACGCCTCTTCTTCGTCTTCCTCCTGCACCTCCTAGAACGAGCACCAAAAGACTTGGGGGTACAGGAGTTGGGAACCCTTTCCCGTTCCTACCCCTCACTGCCACTGGCCCAAACCATGCGTCTTCCGCACGTGCGGACATTTTGGACAGGGGCATTTCGGTACCCGTCACTCTACTCGAGGGAAGACTTTTACCACAGGGGATAGGGGAACCTAAGGGAGGAGTTAGGAAAGTTTTGCCTCTCTCTGGTATGAATGCCTCGCTCGGAATGCTTGAACATCCCTAGGGACACTGAGTCCTAGTAAAAACCTGGTGGAATTCTTTTTCATGGCGGCTGTCTTGCCCCCGGGCCATTCCCGTCGGAATGCCTCATCGCAGGGAAAAGTACGAACATCAGGAAAAGTATATAAACAGAAAACAGCAAAGTATATCTGCCGTAAATTCTTTCGTGGAGTAGCTCGAGGTTTTAAGATGCAGAGGTACCCGCTAGTTACGCATTCCGTCTCGGGGGAACGCTAAAATTCCCTAAAAGCTCACTCCACCAAGCACGATTTTTTCCGCAGTGATAATGGAAAGGCCCCCCCTTCAAGATACGTGTACTAAACCTACACCGCTATAAAACAAGGGGTACCACAGTGGGTACCTTTCCCTTGGGTACATTTTACGGCACCAAGTATTCCAAGGAAACTAATGTTTTGCACCCGTCTTCCAAAATTAAAATGATTTACTAGCCAAAAAGCAAGCAAGGGTCAATACATTTTCATAAAACCCACTCCCGGTCCATTAAGATACACTAATTAGTACACTTCATTCCGAGACAAGTGTTTAGCATTCCAAAAGGGAACAATAGAAGGCTAAATGACGCCCACTTTAATTCAACTTGGCCTAAACATTAACGCAAAAATGGTTCGCTAATCGCTCGACGTTCTGCGAATTGCCTATTCTCAAAGGCGGGAACGTTCTGTGAATCCACGCCGTAAATAAAAAGTACCTTTTGGGATCAGCCTACCCAAGCCAATGTAGTTTTTCTGTCACAAAATTCCCTGTAAAACGTGTCTACATTTAGGAAAATCAGCATTCCAGGCATTCCACAAAATACCAACAGGAATGAATTCCCCTTTAGGATTAGGAGTACAGGACCTGAGGCAATCTTGTAGGAAAGCTATTATGAAGCCTACAAGAAACTGAAGGGGCTAACGTTGCATTCCAAGCATTCCTGGAGGAATTGGCTGTGGGTGATACCGGGGTACATGTCGTGGGTCCTAAGGCGTTAGGTATCCCCCATACTAAGCCTTCCCCAATCGAGTAGCCCTGCGAATGAAGACGCTATGTTTCTCATGTTTCACACTCTTTCTATTCATAATCTTCCTCCTCATGAGATCGTCACCATAGCAACGACCGGGAGTTGGGGGGATATAAGAAGGGACAAAAAAAGTCCCAAGATTAACGGCTGTAGGAGGCTACTTTTAGGGTCCGACCGCTTTTTCTTCTGCATAGTAAGCGCAAGTTTGGCCCAAGGGTCCATTTTCTAAGCCTGCAAGGCAAAATGCCCAAGAGCAGCTTGCCGTGGCAGTGGGTGCCATAACTTGTCAACCGGTAGTACCCTAAAACGCGCCTCCGGTCTGGAACGAACGGTTTACTGACCAAAAGAGATTCGGAAAAGAGGGATAGAATCGCTCGCCTGAAGGGGAAATCCTAATAAAACGCGATTGGCTGGAATATTCGCCTGTAAATTACGACGAACGACTACCGGTTCGCGAATTTAGAAACCAAGAAAGCAAAACGCCCTTCGAAAAGAGCACAATACACAATTTGAGCACGATACGGTATGAACGTTTAATGTCGCGAGTCCAATTTCCAACGTTAGTAACAATCGAGTTCACCTTACATCTAAGATATGCATACTTTATTAAATAGCCTCATGGCGTGTCATGAAGTTATCATGCGTGGTGGGGAGAACCCCAACGGTACAATTCTGGAGTCTAATTTCATGACTAGCAGATCGTCTAAATTTCCTTCCTTTATTAACATTTCTTATACGAAACATAAACAAAGAAAAGGGATTAATTGATAAAAGGGTGACGAGATATCAATTGCAAATGGGCGGTAATAGATAATAAAATAATAATAATACATATTATCCCTAGCGAGAACTAACAATACGGTTATTAGCTGAAATCAATACAAAATTTAGAGCCTAATGAAAGGATTCCGTCCGCTCGATGCCAGTTCATGTTTTACGCAGTTGACCCACTCAAGCCGCCTTTGAATTGGGACACAATCCACTAGTACTATCCACGTCCAGTAGTACTAGTCCGTATAATTTCTGCTAAACCGACTTGGCAAAGTCTAAGGCGTCTTTCACGTCCCTTTCAACGCCAGAAGTCGTTAAAAAAAGTCGAGAATGTTGAAACTGCTTCCATTCTTTTCTGTCCCCCCTCAATGGCATTATCTCGATGTGGGCCGCCTACGGCCCAAGGAACCGTTTGGCTATTCCTACCACTCGTTGCATGAGAAAAGTCGGGAACCATCTGATTAGCATAGGTAATCAACGAAAGCCGGGGACTTGGTACAAAACATGGTCTGTCACCATTCTTACCTAGACAAAAGAATTCCAAACGACCTGCCATAAATCCTAGCTACTCGTACGAACCCCGCCAGCATATAAAGTTTTTGGATTTTCCTTCCCACACACGTGAAACAAAGTTACTACAAAGAAACACAGAATTTCAAATTACTTCTTATAATTTGTGCATTTGTTGCGACCATTACGGCGAACCCTACTGCTTGAAGTAAATTTTTACTGGCCAGCAATAAAATATCAATAAAGAATCAAACTTCAGTAACAATGAAACGTTATGACGTTTAAAACCTTTAAAGTTCCAAATTCTGAAATTCTAGTACCATATATTAGTAAGTTTTATTATGATACATTTATTATGTTTAAGCTTCTGTAACAATGAAAATGAGCAAACTTTTTCACAATGAGAAACTTCGAAAAACTTGTCATAAATGCGAAAGTATTCTTTGCCCAACTAGTCAAATCTTTTAAACTAGTTGACAACTTTGGCCAAACTTTTTTTTTTATCTAAAATCAAGCTTATAAGCTTGTAATTACATCTTTTTGTAATTTTTAAGTTACCACTTTTATCTGACTTAATTTATTATAGCTAAGCGAAACGCTTAATAGGCGAAACCTTAAATAAATCCCCGGTCCTAGGTTCGGAGACTTTTTTCTTATATAAGAAGAAAACTGAGCTAAAAATAAGCCTGTCCCTATAGCGGTACCAATGTTAGCGCACCTTTACGAAAAAAGGGGAATGAAAAATAGAATATGCTGACGTCACTGCAGGGGGCAAAGAGATCTAAAGCTGAACGCGACAGGTCCCTTAAACCCTTAAAAAAGGTGGAAGACTTTGTGGAATTATTACACATATAAAGCTTTCATTTTTTAGCCCGCGTCGTGGGAAGAAAAAATGAAGGATCCAACATGGCGCGAGCTGCCTGAGGGGGGCAAATGAGGGTTTACGACCTAACCAACTTTCTCCGAAACGACCCAAGGCCCAACCGGTACTTGGGTACGTAATAGCAAGACCAACAATAAATGAAAATGACGCAGTTTATCTCACGTACCGTTATCGATGTAGTACTCTGTTTCGTTGTAGCGTTCCTCTGTGAATCCGGGTCGTTTAGCTTTCAACGCTCTCGTCTCAATTTTCGCCTAAAGCCCCAAATGAAATAGAAAAAATACAAGCCAAATTTGTGAGACATTCTAGACAATTAGAACGAGAAAGGATATGCATATCAACGTGCTATTTCAAACTTTTGGCTTCTATGCAAATGAGGGACATCCGGCAAACTTCAGAGAGTTTACAGTTCCATGGATTGTCTCTTCCATGTTAAAGTGTGAGTTTCTAGTGTTACGTTTTCGTTTTTTCCAGTTGTTTTACCCTTTTAACTTCCTTGGAGACGTCCCCTTCCTCCGCTTTTCGCTTTTCACTAGGAGTCCCAGCGCCCTCTGAGATAAGGCCCGCGGCTGCGCCCATTTCCGTCACCTGTCAGAAACAAAGAGAAACCCTCAGCTTAAACTCCATTATGTAGATAAACGACTTTAACTTTGCTTTTCGAGCTGATCCTGGGCACAAGACTCAAAACACCGAACATCTTAAAACAAGCACAATTCCTTGCACTCGCACATTGAACTTGAGCAATCCTGCCGAGCAGACAAAAGCTCGAGCAAGGAAAAAAGTATAAAGTATTGCTAGCGCGTAGTCAGCACTTTACAAAGCAGATTTCTATCGAGCAAAAACCAAACAAAAAACTTTAGAACTGAAACTAATTCCCCGAACTGAAAGCGCTAAACAAGGAAACATTACTTTTAAATCTTCCTAATAAATCAAGTTACTGGTAAAACTAAAGGTTGGTACCAAGTGCACTGTCGTGTTTTAGTGCTTACCTAGCAATACTTTATTCTAAGCGGTAAATAAATTTGGGAGTACAGCAGATGCCGCTTATTGTGATCACGTTTGTTAAGTGAATATTGCTTCTTTAAAGCGGCGATTCTAATAATCGAAAATCGGTTACTGGCTTGTTAAAACCAAAGAAGCAAAGCATTGTCTACTTTTTGACACTTTTCCATACGTTTCCTTTACCTAGATTCACTACACCCACTATTGTTTATTTCGTAACGAGTTTTCAATAATTTTGATAGAAATGATCGAGGAATGCCTAAATGCCTAAGTTATCCCTTCTAATTTTCCCAGTCAATTAAAGGAACTGGATACTCAATTGAATACCCTGCTAATTTAATTAGCTGTGGAGTTTGGAAGGGATTTCCCGTTGGAGTTTGGAAGGGATTTAGCGTAGTCGTAGGCTGGAAATGACAGTATTGGTCAAAACCACGTAGAAGCAATGTCATTGGCAATATGCAAAGTCCACGTAGCAATCACTACTGTAGTTTCATTACTGGTAGGGGAGAGGGGGCGATACCGAACGATTTTCACTTTTTTGACTGCGGGAAAAAATATATCAGGCCTACCGAGTTGATTTCTTCGGCATAAGAAAGAATTCGGTTTACTACTACTGTTTTTTGTAAAAATAAAATTTAAAAAAATCCAGTCAATGCACCCTTAAAATAGCTCGAGGCGGTCACTTCTCATGTGTACGAAATCGCCCCAACCATGAAACCGAGCGGCCATGGGCTAAAACGAACACATTCAAATTTCGTGCATTTTACATTCAAACTTCCTATGAGATGCGTACCAGAACGAAGTACGAGATAAATTACACGTGTTTCTATCACAAATGGATGCATTCAGATGTAAGGAACACAAATGTTAAAGTCAAAATACTTGAACATTAGCGTCAATTCCCTTCCTTCAAAGTCTTTTTTGGCCTACTCTTTGGTTCCTTTGCTTTTAGTTGCAAATTAAAACATATTATCCAACACTACATTGAGGGAGAAACGTTAACGCTTTGGTTCAGCGCCACGCTCAGAACGCGTTCGTTCGGTATAGCCCCGCCACCGTTGTTCAGACCGACGGGGGCAAAATGGCGGCTACTTATTGCACTATCAACATGGAACAAACACTATTTTTAGGGTTGAAACTATAGTGTAAGTTTTTACAAATACATGGAATTTTTAACTAACATATGTATGCAGACATCCGTCGCCGACCTTGGACTGTCCAATTTCCAGCAGCTGCACTAAAATTTTCGTATTTTTTTGCTCTTCCAGTTTGCGTTTCATGAAGCTCAAACCTTGGCCAAACAACAAGCACACTTCGGCCATCTTGTGAATTTTTTTTGAAAGAATTAAGCAACTTGCCCTACAGCAAGGAAGTGAAAAAACGGGATCGCCCCCTCTCCCCTACATGTAAGGGTTATTTTGAAATTGATTCTAATACCCGAAAGTGTGATTCTAAAACCGACTAAAATGTTACGAATTTTATCATTTTGAATCGGTCCTTTAAAATTCCATAAAGCGTCTGATGTAATAACCAGTGATCCCAATTAGTGACGTCTACTGTAATTATAATTCGTTTAATAAGTTTTAAGATTCAATGTATCATTAACCAAGCAGGAATTATCCCATTACACGGAGTATATCGTTCTACTGCTGCTTCCAAAATCGTCAGCAAAAGCAAAATTCCATTACCGTTAAGGACTATTTTACTTTACGTAGATTAGCATTTCAGGCGATCGTTAGTCCGGTTGGACTGCTTCGAGGGCCTGATTACACGATTCTATATGTCTGAATTGAAGAGAGTAACAATGGCATTTGGGCGACTCGTTAGGGAGCCATTATATGACCAGCATCCTTCCGTCCATATTCCCTTTCTTTCCTCTTCCATATAGCTTTAATATTTGCTAGACGTGTCCAATATAGCCCCGAAACATAAAGTCCATTCCCTCCGCTCTCCTATCGCTGCTCGGAAATGCTCAATTAGCCATTCAAAACAGTCCTAATAAACGCATTATTTTAACATTCCATTTTTGTCAACTCTGCATGAAACCAACGAAAAACAAGTTGTATGAAAAAATAGGAAAAAAATAAACCGTCAAAATCAGGCAAGCTTTTTCTTCGGAACGGAGCCAAGACGTGCGGCTCAACAGTTGAGTTTACCGAATCCGCTCCGTCAGTCAACAGCCACGAACCGTGAACAATGGAACAGACGACTAACCAAACGAAAAGATGCGCGTGTGAATAGCCTTCCCGGCAGTCCTTGTTGACTTTCCACCTTGTCCTCTTACTTACTCTGCCAGCCTCCATTGTTTACCATCGTTTACATTTCCAACTTGACTTCTTTTTCTTCCCCCGTAAACTTCAAACACGAAGCGAAAAGAAAAACGCAGTCATTTGATCAAACAATGACTAAACGCGTTTAAACACTATAAAGGGTTCGGTTAATTTGCAAATCAAGGTGCGGTATACACCCAACCCCAATACCTTATTTGCATACTCGTCTACAAACTTTCTCGGCAATATTCTTTCGTTTTGTCCCTTTTTTAAATGGGTTCAACAAGGCAAAAAAGTGTTGCATAATGTCCAAAACAAAAGTTTACCCATGGAAGCTCAAGGCAAAAAGGACACCGGGGTAATATCCGGAGGTACCAGTAGTGCTCATAGTTCACTCAGAACACGTTTTGACTGATAAGAAAGCAAGCCCGAAGTTAGAGTTTGTTAAAAGCTTGTTTAGTTACCTTGGGTCGGGTGCTGTGCCTGGGTAGAGCGTGAGGCACCAGCGTGGGTACCCCATGAAGCGTCGGTACCAGGTGATACGATGCCTGGGTAGAGCCGTGAGGCGCGGTGACATAGCCCGCGGCAGCAGAGGGTGACAAGCCGCAGGGTATGGCCAAACCTCCTAAGGGCATTCCCAAATGTAAAGAAGCCCCTAACGGCATCCATGGCAAGATCCACGGGTGCTGCATTTTAAATATAAAAAGGGTAGCTTTGAAGCGTTGGTGATGAAGGAGAGCGCTAAATCCGGCGTCTGACTTGAACTGTTGGGCTTAATTTTTTGTGCTTGTTCCTCCTTTTTTTTTGGCGCCTTGGATTTAATTCACAGCCCTGGTGAAAAGAAGCGCACTGCTTTCAGCGTGACGACAGATAACAACACGATACCCTTTTTGGTTGGGCTGATAAACACAAGTTTTTTTTTCCAGGCGGTTCTCTCCTCGCTCTTTCTCTCTGCTGTTCGCGTCGACTTGCTGAGTGTAATTCTGACTCACAATTTGTTTTTACAGGAACTAAACAAATTAACTCAACACCGTGTGTACACCCGTTACCACGTTCGCTGGTTGGTTCTGCTTAGTATTACAGCGCTGGCACGCAGCAGCAGCAGGCTCTCGACTTCAAACAGGTGAAGAAATACACTTTTATACACTTTCTTCCGACTCCCGTAATTAAGGTAAAGCAGTCCCTTCGCATCGGGAATGTAACCGTTAGCGACGCAGACGCGCAATTAGGATACCCCACGGTGTTGCATTGTTATTGCAAAAGGTCCCAGATAATAATAACAAGATCTAATCCTGGAGTGTTATAGTGTAGAAAAAAAAATCTAATCTGCTCCGTGTGGGGTTACTTCTGATAGTTACATGGCTGATAAAGAGTACACGATAGACCCTATCGTAACTACTTTCGTTAGCCAGAGATTAACTACTGGCCGTTCCTTATCGCAATCCAAACGAGGAACTTTAATCACTTTAGCTTTCTTCTTATCACTTCTTTCGCAGAACTTTAAAATGTAAGTGTTTTAGATATGCAAACTTTGAACCTATGTGAATGCTACCCAAAGTAGCAACCTCGTTTATATGTTTAACAATAAGGGCCAAAAAAGGGAGGACGAGTTAGATACAACAATGCTAGCGAAGCCAATTCTCGGCGCGGACTGAAATCGACGAGCTCAGCAGCTCGGGGTCCCTTCATTGTCTACTGTAGAGACGTGTTATGTGTGAGTGGAGTAATATTGGCTATGTGTGCATGTGGATGCGGCACGCAGCGGAGTCTGCGCTCTCCGCCCGTTTTCTCCCAACCAACGCGAAAGAGAGATGAAGAGAAGAAGATTTGGAGCTCGGAATGCTTGAAACAGAACACGATGAGGCTTTAGCTTGGTCGTGGTTCCATACCCAGTGTTGTTCCATGCCGATGCCGAAGAGGAACACGGGCTAATAATGCCAGGCACGTCAAGATCTAGCTGAGGCTTGTGCGGGCAGCGAACTTGATCAACACCGTAATGAAGACAAACCGATGTTGCTCAAAGACTTGCTGTCGCGCCTTCATGCTGACAAATAAGCGCATAGACACCGCGTGCTAAGACTTACAACAAGAAGTAAAAGGAGTTTTTTAACCGAACAAGTTTGGGCAAAATCTAAGGAATTGTGTGATTATGAAACTCCACAAGTTTAAGCTATCTGGATTCTGTAACGCAAATAAAGCTCGCGCAGCTTTACAGCTAGAGCGAAGAGCGTTTTCCACAAACTGAAATACTCGAAATTTTTCGTACGTTGCAGCCAAATGCACTTTAGTTGATTGATTTGCATTGCACAACTGTCAGGAATTTGTTTTCGTTACTGTTGCTATCTCGAGGTTGGATTGAGTAAGAACCTGTATAAATTCTAAAACTAAGCAGTACAAGTACAGTCAAGCAGCTAATCCTTCCATCCCCCAATTTTCCACAAGTCACAAATAGCAATCTCACCCGAGGCTGATAAAGAGTATTTTCTCCGTCTTAACTGGAATTTGCTCTATAACGACTCGGCCACCACGCCACAGTTGCAGTCTTCTCAAGTGTCAAACTTGAGTAATTGGCGCAGCGCAAAAGAGGAAACTCGGAGATGAAAAAAGAAATTAACGGCCAACTTAATTAAACGGCTTAGGGCTAATGGAGCGTTGCCTTCTAAATCGCTTTTTTATATTTAAAAAGCTCTAAGAACGATGACGACGACCACAGTAGAGAAAAAACAGTCCAGCAAAAGAATACAGATGAAACCTTACAGTCCCTTTGTGCGCGTCAGCCTTTTATGCATATAAAGAAATTTTTTTTTACTATACTGCCAGACTTTCCAAGCGGATTTTGAGGCATGATAAAGCAAATGGGCTATTTGAGCTACACATATATATTTTGAGCCTTCCCACCATCGCTAGGGAAGCTTTTATGGGTGTCATCGTCGCATTCGGATACTATACAATAGACAACAATTTACGCTTCTAAATTAATATTAAACGTCAGAAAAGTAAAGTAAATTTCAGTTTTACTCTAAAATAGCAGCAAGGAATTTAATACCGAATAAACCCAATTTAAATATACTAGAAATTTCTGTAAAAATACTGGATTTCGCCTTTCGTAGCAACGTATGTGTAGCTAGCATAAGCCTTGTATCGAACCGTGACGTCAGTGTGAGAAGGAACGGTTCAGATTTTCACCATCATCAGTCTTGGAGGATGCTTCTGGCCTGCTCTTTGAGATTTCTGAGTGAGATCAACGATGAAAAGATAGAGCGGTACTACAACCCTGCTTCGCTTAGCGAAGTGAAAATGACTCGATGAGTGTGTGCCATGTACCAGGCCCAAGCCAGCATCTGCATAGCCAATAGTGCTGTTCCCATACCCTCTTTGTATTATTAACTCTCCCTATTCATTCGGATTACACAATGGCCAAAGCATATTTGCCTTCCTCAACAATAGTCTTGCTTCGATCAATCCCAGAATATAGGTTTTTCGGAAACAAGAAAGCGCGCAATTCCACGGGACTTCTACTCATGTTCGCACACGGCACGGCCGGCTTTTCCTAGGTCTTCCTTTTGCCAGCAGCTATAGTGTAAAGATTCGATTCTGCTTCCGTGACACGAAAAGGGTAAAAAAGTGGGGGGTCTCAAGAGTCTCGGGGGAGGGAAAGAAACCAGCCAGCGTTGCATGTCGGCAAACAAAACGTCGAGAACAATACCCAGCAAAAATGACAGGGTTTTCGAAAAAACGCTTTCTTACCTTTTTCGGAGGTTCCTGAACGCTGTGTTCTTCATCCGAATGTTCGAGTTTTGGCGACGTTTGCTTGTCATGGTCCGGCGACGCTATTTTGGTTACAGAATCGACCGATTCCATTGTTGAGACACTGCGTGTTAAGTATTTAAACCTGGATCTTAATACACGAACTATGGGTGCAAGTTTCACAAAAGGGTATGTCCCCATACAGTCTCTACACTAATTAACAATACTAATAAGGCGGTTGATTGCGTTAGCTGCATCCACGCGGTCCAACAAAACAATGCGGTTCGCTCCATTAAAGACGAACCTGCTAGTTTACAAAGCACGAATAGCGTTTGAATGAAAAACATAATCGGAAAATACCTAATGACTACTGGTACCCTTACTAGGATATTGCAAGGAAACCGGAAATGTTACTGTTAACGTAGCCTATCGTTTACCGCGAGCCCACCGCGAACCGCGTGAGATGATTCACTACATGCCACATTTCAGCACCCTTGAAGTTGAAGTCTCTAGAAAAGTTGAAGTCCTTAGTCAAAAGTTACTTTCCCTTCCTTCATACGTGCTTTGTGTAATTAACTTATGTAATCTCCCCATTTTTAAACAGTGTAAATCGCAATTTACGCTACAATAGTGATACCATAAGGTGTATTTAACAACATACCTAATCGTCTGATTACAAGTGTACCACAGACACATTCCTTATTTTGGGAACCGGGATATTGCTTGAAACAAGTAAAAGAGCACATTGTTCCTCAAATTCGTCGTCGCTGCTGGAGCTCGTTATTTAATAAAACCACAAGAAGTAGCTTCTGTTTGTGTGATGCATTCATATTCGCGCCAAAACGAAAGTGCGCTAAAACCACAGCACTGACAAAAAAGTCAGTGCCGGAAAAGTTGCATTGTTTTGAAGTTCGCATCCTGTATGTGGACGTCGAAGTGGAACGCGATAATAGACACTGAGTGCAAAAAATGTTGCACCAGTGCAGCAAGTGGAACGCGCTATAAGTTAGGTTAACAATAAGTTAAAAATCAGGCGATATTGTGTAGCTCTAAATGGCGTGGCATTTTAGTGAAAAGTCCAGGTAGTGTAAAGGCTGGTTGAAAGTGAATCACCTCTTACCCGCGAACCGCAAAACGTGCTCGCATGTTTGTTTGTCCTGAAGGACGATACATTTGGCCATCTCTTGCGCTAATTCACAACAAAAACCACTTGCTTATCCGGAAAGTCGAGACAAGCGAAGGATGCTTGCAGAAATTAGTTGAACTAGTTGAAGTTGAATATTATAGAAAAATGACTGGATTCAATTGGCACACGGTTCTTTTGATTTATTGGTGAAATCACCTTTTATTGCCCAACTCAATCTCCACCTAATACTTGTCACTAACATACGATAACGAGTTACGACTGCTTTATCTCTAAAAAGGTTACAGAAACACAAAGTGACAGAAAAAGTTACAGACTGTAATAAAAGGTTATAGGGTCAGGAAAAGGTGAGCACACGTGACAGAACAAGAGAACGAGTCGCCCCAGGATCGCCCAATTACAGAAACCGTGTAAGACGTCGTACTCTGTTCTCCCTCTTCGTGTGGTTCTACGTTCAGAATTTTCAACAAATATGAATTCTAAGTAAGAAAATTCTTATAATGTTTCCTCTACGATAGATTCCCTATTAATTTTCTGTTGTAAAGGACACGTTACGTCAAAGAGCAAGTAATTGAGTTTGAAGAAGACCTCTACCATGAGTACAAAGCCCATCGTTCTTTTTCCAAAGATGATATTCCCAGAAAATGCCTTATTCAAGAGGATGGTAGACAGTCTCGAGCTCCATTATCACGGTAAAATCACCTTAACTTATTGGCAAACCCGTAAATTAAACTTATTTATTCTCCATACAGGAACATATGTGGCTTTCTGAACACTGGCAAGGGAGGTCTAATTTACATGGGAGTCACAGATGATGGCGTAGCTCGAGGTTTCAAGCTAACGCCGTATCAAATGGATCATATGAGACTTAGTTTACAAGACACCCTTGAGCGCTTTACCCCCAAAGTACCAGTTTGCCTTTATACACTCGATTTCTGCCCTTTAGTGCCAAGCCAAGGGTACATGCAAACCCCTTTACCGGACCCCATGAAGTACTATTAGTATAACCATCTAAAAAGTAGCTATATAATTACCTTTCGTTATGATCAGATCTACCCAACAAAGTATAAGAGATCAACCTCATGATTTGCGAACCGCCAGACATTGTTGGTGCGACATCGATTGCGAGGCTCAGTTTAATAACGTAAATATAAGGAGCGATACGAGTTTAATATTTGTGTAATTAAGGGTTGGTTTAGGGTATGCTTCCAGGGGAATATATAGTTGAACTTCACGTCCATCCGTGGGATCCTACTAATCCGATGTTAAAGGATTTATGCGTCCCTGGTACTCCTCTTCACCCGTTTTTTGAAACGGAAGAAAAACAGTGTTTTATAAGAAGTCACGGCTGCCTTATGCAACCAAGTTTTGAAGAAATCATCGCTCTGACGCGTGATCAAGTACGCGAGTACTACCTTCCGAAAGTTGAAGCGCTTGAACGGAGAATTTCTCAGCTAACGAGCAGTTAATGGTTTAGCGGTTCTGTTAATGTTCTGCATTTTTTTGCCAATCAAACGAAGGTTATGAAGTGATGTATTTTTGTAATAAAAAGGGGGAATATAAGAAACGAAATTTAATTAAGAGGCCTTACATATCTGTGGCAATGGCAGAAACTTGAACTTGCTTTACTGTGATTATTTTGGGCGCCTTCGGTTCGTCGTCGCGAGTGCCATTCATTTGCTTCAACAGGGACTTGGCTGCCTTGTCCATTTGCTCGGTTTGGGAAGTAGGCGAGTGCCAGTAGGCGAAATCTTCAAACATGACATCTGACGGCAGTTGTCGGAATATGCGCAGTCGTAGCAGCAAGCCTTTAGAAATGAAAGGTAAGTTATTTAGAACATGAATTGAATGGAAATCATCGTAAAAAAATTGATAGCTCATTTAAATAAAGGTATGAAGCGAAATTTAAATCAAGACTAGAAAACATTAGCGAGACTCAACTAGGATTTAATAAAATTGCAAACAATTTTTACCAGTTATGAGACCTCCACCAATAGCTATTGCCAGGGTCATGCAAACAGCAGCGAACTGAAATCCAGCTTGTTTACCAAAGGAGCGTCCTTCGCCTGCTTCTAATATTTCTGCCGCCAGGTTCTGGTGCATGTCCACAAAACCTACGGTAGTTAGTTTGGGAGCGCATGCTGGGAAAATGGTATATAATCTAAAATCAATGTTTATATTAGTAGGATATTCGTCTACATTTTTAATAGCAAATGAAATATTTACTCATCACCGTAGGTAGCTTCGTTTGCCAACGCCGCACCGACAGCGCCCACAATGGCCGCAAAAATGCCAATAAATCCATGTAAGTTATGCACGCCGCACGTGTCATGTATCGGGAAACGAGGCTGCACAGATTAAATATTAAGACGTGAAAACGTAGTTACTTAGAGAAATTTACTGAAAGAAAGCGGAATCCTAGGACGGAAAGTACGCCGGCTACGAAACCCACAATAAGAGCACCGAAGGGAAATAGCATGTAATTGGCTGATGTGCCTATGGCCACCCCCCCCGCCAACGTTGCGTTCTGTACGTGGACCTAAAACAAAATCATCAAACCGAATGGCTTCAACGCGAATTGCTTAAAAAGTTCAAAGTTATGAAACAGTTCCGAACATGAAGTAATTTTTAGTCTAAAAATTATTGTTACCATAGTAAATCTTCCATCCCGTTCCGTAAGAGAAGATACAACAAAAGCCCCAACCGTGCTGGCAGTTAGAGCCAAGTAGGTATTGATAACAGCTCGGTTTTGCCCCGCTTGGGCCTCAACTGATACGGCGTTAAAACTGGGCCAACAAATCCACAAAAATAGTGTACCTGAAATACAACAACATGTTTAAAACCGTTTACATAAATGGAATTCGCAGTTTTACCGATCATTGCGGTAATGTCCGATTCATCTGTGGAAATATTATTGGACATTCCAGCTTTCAGTTCTTTCGATCTCCTCAGCATTAACATAAAACTAACCGCGAGGCCAAAATAGGCGCCAAACACGTGTATAGTCATAGACCCGCCCACATCTGATACCTATCATATGAAAGATAAAGTTACAAATCAAACAAACTTCCATTAGAGGAGGATGAGAAAAGGGAACCTTCAAGATTTTAGTTGCGATGTACTCGTTCACGGTGTAAAGAGGAAGCTCGGCGATCGTCATAATTAAGAGTTGAGCCGGTGAAGCTAATCCGATTACTGCCCCGAAAGAAATGAGCACGGATGCTGCGGCGAAATCTCCGCTTACTAGATTCTTCAAACCCAATTGAGCTTTGCCAGCGCTGGTTTTATTCAGTAGAGCTCCTAGAAGAATGGCCCATTGAAAACTCAGGGCTGCAAGCAGCAATGTGAAACCCAGTGCGCTTTTGCCATAACGCTTCAGAAAAGTCATCAAAAAGCCAAATCCCACCAATACCATGATATGGATATCCTGGAACACTAGAAGAGTAATAAATAAACACAGTATTCCTCTTAATCTTATTTAAAACAAATGTTAGATTCTACGAAAGTATTTTTAAAATATCGCATATCAGTTCCCCGAAATTTCGTTGCTTCTCTTTTTCTGTTACCGTAGCACGAATTCGTTGCTATATAAACGCGATTTTTTATTGCTTGCATTGCAGTATTAATTCTATTTTATCTGTTATAGTTTTTTGCTTTTAATCCACGGTTAGGATTTAATTTCCAAAAAACGGTCGTAAACCAAAAATTCTGGCCAACTAATTTACGACTTTCACGGCTAATATCGACTTGACGTTCCAAGTGATGCAAACATATTTTTTTTGCAACAGAGATACCATCAGGATGGTAATCCAAATTAAGTCTTAACTTACTTGGGTACGAGTTTGAAGTCTTCGAACTTGAAATTTTGGCATCGTAATCCACCAAAAAGGCGTACAGAAGAATAAAAACGACCTGTGTAAACAGAAGTAGCCACGCGTGTGGGGCTTTCGTAAAAAGGGAGCGTAAATTCATGATGGTATTTTCGTAAAAACTTAAAAAAATCTATTATAGGCACAGTTAAAATTAGGAGTCAAACTGTATGTAACCTTTTTCGCAATCAACTAACGTGAAAATCCAGTACGGAATGGGCTTTTATCTGGTTTTTGTGCTTGAGCTATGATAAGAAAACCAAGATTTCGTTGTCAGGCAGATAAGTGACACGGATTGTTGCCCTGTTGGGCATATTTACTGCATAATTCAAGCTCTTGTCTTATGAGACAGGAGTTGCCTGATCATATAAGAGGACCATGATATGTCCCTGTCAGAAAAGGCCATGTATTCATTGCCTAACGTGACAACAAGCAAAACCATTGAAAGCTAAAAGTTAGGATGATAACACGAACTACACGCCTAAAATCAGGAATTAACTTCTGCAATAGAAAAAAGCGGTTTGAACTCTTGGTCCTGTTTTTGCTAAAATATGGACAAAATTAACAATGATGGAGTGTTCTTTTCAGCAAATGATGAGAATTAGGACGAAAACTGCTCCGAAGCAGCGGAAATACTGCCCACACGTGCCGGGGGTCTAGTCCATTTAATGAGCATTTCTGGAGAGCGATACAAGAAGATGAGCTTCGCAAACAGATCTTCTTCAAGCTCAAGCTCCCCACTTTCGCGTACCAAATAAATGTCCAAGCACAACTTCATAAGTAAAATGCAAAATAGTTTGTAGAGAGATTGGTATTTTACGTTTATAACCGTTTTACTTGCAAGATGCGGTCTACGTATGGCATATCTTCAAACATAATCGTGTTAGCCATTCCGCTAAATATATCGCGTATGAATTTGGCAGCTACCAGTACGAAAGTTGTGTACATTCCAATGATTCTACATCGAAAGATTCACAATATTAGCGATAAATGCCAAAGTTTCAAGATCGATTATTCTTTAACTAAAATATAAATATTAAAATTTTACCCTCCGCCAGAAATAAAGCTGAGTTCGGAAGGAAACATTTTTTCGCTAAAGAAGTAAATACTCAGTGCCTGGCACTGGTCGAAGTATGGTAGCCAAGCCCAACGAGGCGTACTGCAGTCTTCTTTTAATCGCCACCAGACAGCATTACTACTCGAATTTTGCTCCAGCGTCAGAAACACGTCACCATAACCTTCATCTCCCGTACCTAAAAATTATAAGAAATACAAAGACCAATTACTATTTCTGCATTCCTTACAAAATATGTATGTGTCACTATTCCTATTTTTGTTTATAATAATTTACTTTGTGCGAGTTGCCAAGCAAAAGCGGCGGTGCCTTTGTTCGTAACTTTGACGAACTTGGGAAATAAATGCTTCACTTTAACTACGACTGACGGTTGCGTCCCGTTGAGAACTCCGGCCAAAGCTTGGCGGTCGCTGGTGGGTGTGTTCTTGTCCCAAGTAAGTACTCGCTCATCCGTAACCTCGGCTGGCATATCTGGACCACTGGATTCTCTCATTATCGTCCATTTCAAGGTCAGATCCACCGGCGTTCCTTTAAGCAAGACAAGAACAAAATTAAATCACTATCTAAAACAAAAGAAACTATTCATAGAAATCTGGTTTATATAACAAAGCATTTAATGCCTAATAAACCCTTTTTTTTACCTTGTAAGAGTTTTTTGGCTAGGGCTAATCTTGCAGGCGGAGTCATATCCCATACAATGGACGAATTGATACTGAATTGGGCCACGCCTACGTCCTGCCAATCGTAGGCAGAGAGAAATGTTTGAGCCACACGATCTTCCTGGTACTTGTACCAAAATTTGTCCCAATCCCCTTCGTTAAATCTACAAAACAAAACAAACAAATATAACTTTTAAATTTGTCCGAATATTATAAAACGTCAAAAGTAGAAGGAAACTCGTGAACATAAAAATACCTAAACATTTCTCGGCTTTGAATATTAGCCCGAAAGGCAGGCGTGCTAGTTCCTCCAAAGCTAAACTGGACGTGAATACTATCCGGTGTACTAGGTAATCCTACAGTATTTCCCAATGCAAAGAGGACTAATGGGAACCAAATCACTCCCACAATGATGAGCAAAAAGCAACCACCCATTCCGTATTTAATTACTGCACGTTTGGGTTCTCCCCGGCCTTGTGGATACGCAGCTTCCGCTCTTCTTTCGCACTAAGAAGAACACGTAAATGTTTCCGCTCTGAGAACCTTAAATGTACCTTAATCTTGAAAATTTGTGCAAAAATATCCTCCAATTTCATCCAATCCGACAAGGACATCGTGGTAGGAGTGCAAATCCAATCCATTAACGCACGAAGTTCGAAAAGAAACGGTACCAGCATGAATCTGAAACGACATGCGTCAATAATTTACTATCAAGCTAAAAATAGCTATTAAAAGTCAAATTCAAACAAATGGGGCTAGAAAATTGGCAGATAGAAACAAGATTTTACCCTTTGAAGAGAAAATTATTGGCGTAGTTATAGTTTTTGGTTACAAAGTTGCCCAAAATGCGTGTTGGGTACCCGCTACGAATTTGGTAAGCCGACAGTAGCAGATATACGCACTTGACCATGTACCAAATCTGTGGGGGTCGAGCCGCATTGAAAGGACTGACCCAACGTAAAGAGACAGAAATACATGATAAATTAACGTAATATACTTTTAAAGTAAATAATAAAAAAAAATACCGTTCAGTGACTGCTGGGAGGACCAAAAACATCCAGAAATGGATCCCCAATGTTGTTGCCAACTGGAACATTAATTTCCCCAAAAGGTGTTTTCTCAAGTACAGCGCTCTATCCACGAGAATCAATCCGAACTGAAGTACTAACATAGCTAAAAAAGGGATCGGCACTCTCGATTCTTCCAAGTATGCCATGACTCCTCCGTCCCCTTGTTGTGTCTACGACATAAGATATGTAACCGTAATATTTCTATTAAATTTAAAACGAATCATTTTCGCATGCTCCATATACTTACCCCAAAAGCAGCGAAACCGAAAATGACGACGAAAAAGTTAAAAAAATCGCACAAAAACATCCAAGTGTAAATGTCCTCCGAGACTCGAGCGGAAGGATTGAGAATAGAAAACCAGAAATGTCTCGTTTTCCCTAACGATGACTGGGTTCTATGTGAAAATTATTTTAGAATCTTACATTTTAAAATTGCATTTAAATTTTTTTTTTTAGTAATTTTCGAAAGGCTTAAAATAATATTCTTACTTGGTTTTGAAGAAAGGTATGGCTACATCTGCCGTTTCCTTGAAACGTTTTTTGACGGTTTGAAAATGCTGGGCGTACTTGTTCAAGGGCACGCCCACTGGGCTCGCCGCTCGGCTCGAGGTAGATAGTGCCTTTAACGTTAAATTATCGTCACTAGCTGTGGATAAAACCGGTGAAACAGGTGTTTCTACGGTCGTCAAATCGAACGCGAATGCCGATTCCTTATTCGTGGTACTTAGTTCATATAACGCTATTTCTTTCTCTACTTCTGCCTTTTTTCTAGCCTCATACTCCTCTAAGCGCTTTTTCTTTTTCTGGCTGGGAGCGTCCCCAGCATCTTTCCAAAGCCCCATGGATTTCAACATGAATCTGAAATATAATAAAAATAAAATCAAAGCGAATTCTGGGAAGGTCGATCAGATTTACCGATGGAAGAAGAGAACTAACAAGAGCACCAAATCCCAAATGGCGTATTTCTCCTTCTTTTCCACGCCCAGGATACGCGGCGGCCAAAAGGGTTGGCCCAAATTAGCATTATGGGTATAAGGGAGGTTCCAAGACCATAAATCAAACTGGAAGAAGCATTTGATCAGCACTACGATTTGGACGTAGGCAATAAGGGCAATCCAGAAGTGACGCGTGGGGCGTGGCACTGACAGAGTACCCCATATGAAGACCATGAAGGGCAACGGTAGGGACAAGACCGACGCGGATTTGATTTGGTTCCAGAAAACGGCCAAGTAGGACACCAGTTCTGACTTGGACATGAGTGCGAACCATAATGAAGTAATTAAGCGTAAAAGTGGGTATTGCTGGAAACCAATCGTCTTTGGACAGTCGTCTGACTCAGGTTTGGGTTTTTCTTCTTCTGGGCCCAGCCAAGAATCCCTAGATTACATAATGCGTTTGTTTTGTGTCTACCGTTATGTCATATAACACGGAAATTTCGTTACAAGTTACCAGATTTTTACCGTTACGGATCATACATTCAGAGACTATCTTCGAATTTAAAATCTCGTTCGCTTTTTCAAGCTTTAAGCTTAAGGCTCCCGTATACCTTAGCTCGGTATAGGCGTTTAGCATGGGGAATTTCGGAACAAATTTTTGAGAAAACCAGTGCATTTCGTGAAAAAAAATCTTTGAAGTAAACTTGAGCTTGCTAATAGGTATAGTGCACAATCAATGCAAATAAAGTTTGCAACTATTAGAAACACGTTAACTAAAAATATATCCTTCGGCTGTGCAATAGCTGAAAAAAAATGAAAAAAAAAATTTGTGTTTCAGATTACTTTTCAATCTGACGAGCCATTTTCAAGAAATCTTGTTTCGAAAGTTCGACGGCTTGATTTTGTGACATTGTGCTGCTACAGCAAACTGTTGAAGAAAGGTTGTACTTTTGAGAAGCATAACACGCGTAAAAACTGTGCCGGCCATTAGCAAAATGTCCAACAAATTTTTAAATTACTAACAAATGGTCAAATCATAGAAACCAATTAGAAAGGTACTCCACTGACCCTAATTTTTGTGATAATTTATAAAATAACAAAAGAAAAGAAATATGTAAAAATTGACTAACAAATAAAAGATCCGACAACAGGCGCAAGCCTACATCGGTCAATTGATTTAGAAAAAAAAATAGCAATATGTTTTCTTTTTTACTTTCTTATGCAAGGCTTTCGCAAAACAATAACACACATCAGTGCCATCTGTGACTGTTCGCGTCAATAAGCTAAGGTATGGGACCCTTAATGGGCAATAGCTACCAAATTCACTTCCTGACATTTTGAAGGATCTGTGTAGTCTGTTCATGATTTTTAAGAACGCCAAACTTCGTTCAAAACAATTGTGAACAGCCGTTCACTATTTTACTTGCGACGCTCGTAACCATGGTTACTGTTTATCCATGTTTATAACAGTAAATATAGCTCTACGGTCGTGCGGTGTGCCATATACTGATACGTCTGTGATCTTGAAAGCAACGGGGCCTATCTTTAACATTTCTTTCTCCAATCGCTCAAATAATGTTTTGCGCGTGATAAAAAGAAAGTAGATTTCTTCTTCATTTTTAGGACACCGTGTTTTTAGTGGATAATGTCATATAAGCAATTTGCTCTGGAAACACGGAAACGCCTTTAGGATTTAAAGAAAAGCGGCGGAAAGTTCATATTTATGTACAAGTGGCAGAAGTATGTACACCAGTACAAAATCTGGCGGAACCTGAACATTCCTTGTATAAACACTGTATACCTTCGTTTTTGACTGGTTTGTGGAGGCAAAAAGGGCGGTTCTAGCAAGGTGGGCGAAGGCGTGCCTTGGCAAGTAGCGCTCTCGATGCTGCTACCACCGCTCAAGCGGCCATCCACGGAGGCACATTCGATGCGAATCTCCACCACGTCACATGGGCGAGAGACGGGTTGCGGGGAAGGAGTATCCGCCCTTTGCGTCTTACTTTCGGGCGGAGGGGCGTAGCTAATACACAAACAACCATTTACACACATCGAAAGCGTTTTTTTTTTTACAAAAAATCTTAGACCGTCAGTTTATCCGCTGACTTAAGTGAAAGCACATTGAAAGCCATGCTACAGAAATTCAGGTTATGGAATCACTTAATTAGTACGTACCTTAATTGCTTGAACACGTTAATGGCGCTATGCAAATCCCAGTCACTCACACCGTATTTATCCCCATAGTATAAACTTAACTGTGCCTGTAAAGACCAAGATACGCAACCATAATAAATGAAAAAATAAAGACACGTAGTTTTATTACATATGTGGAATAATTTACCTTCAAAATGCTTTTTTCTTTTGTTAGGGTGTTGATGACGTAACGATAGTCGTAGCAATAGGCATCCGTGTGATTTGCGGCGCTGCTAAGCGATGAATTGACAAACGCAATCCCAAACCGTAGCATGACCCACATTTTGCGTAAAGCCATGGCTACTGCACCTTCTATTTTGCCCAGTAATCCTGCAGGTCGGGGTATATCTTCGTGGTCTGCTTCATGATCTTCACCGAAGAAGTCGTCGTGGTCTTCCTCATCTCGACTGTCTTCTCGTAGTGTGTGTTCTAGTCTTTCGACCATAATCTCGCTTTCGGCGTACTCTACCGGATTGTCGTCGAAAACTGCCGAGGTGCGATTACTATGACTGCGGTCTTCATAATGAGGCACCTAAACAGTAAAAGCAAACGAAAACCATAAAAATATATAAGTTAGAAAAAAAACAATTTACATAATAAAAGTAATACATAAAACCAACAATATTTTAAGCTAACGTTAGACAACTAAGGCCACGGTGTAGTGGAACAGAATGGCAAAAAGGGATTAAAAAATTCTCATTCCCTTCGCAATATAATAAAATTGTATTCTGAAGGTAACGCAAGGGATACATTTAGAAGTGGGGGTAGTTTCTGTTAATATTTTTCTTCCATAATTTTTTTTAGACTGAGTTCCAAGTTATGAAAATGTTAAATAAATCATACATAAAACAAAATGAACCCAGTTCTTTTAAGCTTTCCGTGTATAAGATTACGATAAGAAATTGCACACAGCATATGATATAGTATATAGGGGTCTGACATCAGTGCCATCTTTTGACGAAAAGTGATCAACTACTTGCAGTATAGAGCTTTTGCCAAATTACGCCTCTCGCGGCAAGAGTTGGCGAAATCCGCCATTTTGAGTGCATTTAAGTTAAGGTAAACAAACAACAACAAACTGTTTTCCGTGTATTGGTTTTGCGTTGTCTTATTGTGTCTTTTTGTTTGTTTACCTGAGCTACTTGTAAAAGCTGTAAGTAAAACCAAACTATTCACCGAAAACAGTTTGTTGTTGTTTGTTTACCTTAACTTAAATGTACTAAAAATGGCGGATTTCGCCAATTCTTGCTGCGAGAGGCGTAATTTGTCAAAAGCTCTATACGGTGGCTTTAACAGAAAAATAAGTAGTAGACTACATATAGTTGATAATATTACAACAATAATAATTATAATTAATAACAACATAATAATGGTAACATAATAGTATCCGTAATAACAATAACTCTATATTAGTAACTAATAAGAATAGATAATTAACTCTTAGATTATACAGGCGCCTAAAACTAAATAGCTCGGACAATATTACTGAGCAACATAGAGAAACTTCAACACATTTAAGACCCTTTCGATATTGTTTTTTCTGATGCGTTGCAGACAAACATACCTGGATACTCCAAGAGACTCTCCGACTATGAGTCGGGGAATGTGCCGGTACACTCAGTCCTTCGCTATCGGATCTTCGCTCCGCCCTATCCGTAGCTTCTTCTATTCCATGCCGCAACGCCGAACTTACCAACTAAAATCCCAAAATTATACTTTTAAAAAATCTTAAAACTCCCTCTAAACGGAAAGTACTTACTCGTCCAAGGGATAAGGTATCCCCGCAGTCTTCTTCTTCGGCTTTCGGTGCCATTTTGACTCCGCTTACGGACGCCAACAACTCGTCATCCGTAAACAGATGGTAATCACCGGACCGGATAGCTAAAAACGACCCCAAACCAGTTAAGAAATGCGGAAAAAGACGAAACCCCGCCCACCCAAAAGCTTGCATTCGTAATAATAAAGCTTCAAGCGAATATCGCACCCATGCGAAAAATAAAGCCAAAAAACATAAAGAACCCAACGGGAAAAAGCGAAATGTGTGACGCGGGTGGTAAAATAGACCTGAAAGGGGCGTGGCCATGCACTGCAGTGGTGGATGTCTGGAAAAAGCGAGTGCTTCCGGATTGATGTGCCCCCCGTATGTGATTTAGGGTAATTCTGAGGGTGATTTTTACACGTATGATGAGAAACGCCGGCCGGAGAGGCCGCAAAGGATCGTCTGCGCAGACTCGAGCGTCTTCGCGGAGTGGGCGGCGGCTTCAGCGGGAAAACCATGCTGGACACGGGCTGGGAATGATGTCGTACGTGCGTAGGCCCCGCCTTCTTTTCCGAGTGGCTACCCATGATGGATTCGTCAAAAGGGAGGGGCGAAGCAGGGGCAGTACCTTGGGGCGTGTACAACGACATACGCTGCTCACAGTAACCTTCCAGGGAGAAGGAATACGCGGCTGAAGAAGGCGATCCAGCGCCTGCGGTTCGTGTCAAAGATTTATCGGCGACGCTACAAGGTATTGCTGCTATCGATGGGGAAATGGGGCGGAACGGGGAAGGAGAGGGCGTGATTGACGAAGTGCGAGTGTCTTCTCCGAAGAAATGAGGGAATCGGTGGGCGTGGCTGGCTGAAGGGGGTTGGGAGACGAAACCCACGCCTTCTTCGGCCAAGGAAAGACGTGAAGGGATGGTAGAACAGGGCTCCCGACTTCCCGCTACTCAAAAACCAGGACAAAATAACGCCCCAAAAATATCACACGTATAATTAAGACAACACATAACAAACCCATCACCGCTAACTAGGACGGACCATTCCAACAATTCTGTAGTCTAGAACCAAGTTGCTACTTTCTACATTTCGAGGTTAATGAAACTTTAAATGATTACTTCTTTCACGAAAAAAAGAACGAGGAAAAACTACACGAATTTTCTAATCAAAATACTACTTGCGCAATGAGCTAAACCAGTGGTTATCAACCTTTATTTTCCCGCGGCTCCCCTGACACAAGCATATATAATATATAATGCTATTGCTATGTAATCCCAAATAGCCAACCGCTTTTGCCAAAGACTCGCGGCTCCCCTAAGTTATGGTCGCGGCTCCCAGGTTGACGACCACTGAGCTAAACTATAGCTGACATGTAATCTAAGTTTTCGTGCTATGTGACTTCAATCAGGATAAAGTATCTCGGGGTATGAAGCGAATTCCAACTCTGAGAAGCTTTATTAAGGCTCCCGTATCTTAGGTTATTAACGTGAAACGGTCACAGATGGCACTGATGTTTGTTACTGTTTAGCCGAAGCCTTTCGTAAGAAAGTAAAAAAAAAAAAAAAAAAAAAAAAAAACAGAAGAAGAAATCGATAGCTAATTGTTATAACAAATAGCGTTTTCCATTGGGAACCCTGGTGCAGCACTTTTTGCACTGAATGCCACAAAATTGTGTGTTGCAACAGTGAATTTGTTGCACTCAGTGCCAAAAAGTGTCGCACCAGGTTCCCAATGGAATTCGCTAAAAGTTTCTGCGCTTGTTTTGATTCTGAGAAGTACAATTTGTCACCACAGTTTACTGTAGCAGCAGTACAATGTCTCAAATCAAGTCATCGAACTTTCGGAACAAGATTTCTCGAAAAAGGCTCATCAGATTTAAAAGCAATCTAAAACAGAACTTTTCTTCTTTTAACACAGGGGTTCTCAAACGGTGCGCCGCGGTAGACTTGCAGGGGCGCCGCGAAAGATCCCTATAATTGCATAGATGCAGCAGTTAATTATAGGGCCATGTTCTAAGGGGCGCCGCGCGAGCTGGGGATATGTTCCGAGGGGCTCCGCGAACGAAAAAGTGTGAGAAACCCCTGTTTTAACAGCTAGCGAACAACCAAAGGACAGTTTTAGGCCACGTCTTTCTCAAAGTTTCAAACTTCATTTTCATATTGCTAAGTTACTACTCATTGGAAAAAAATTGCTTTGGTTGTGCACCACCTGTTATAGCAAAAGCTCGAGATTACTGTCAAAGAATTTTTTCATTAAATGCACTGGTTTTTTCAAAAAGTTTCTCCGAAATTCCCCACGCTAACTGCCAATACCGAGCTAAGATATACGGGAGCCTACAGTTGTTTAGGTCAATTTACAGTTTGAAGAACCTCAAATTTTGCGCCTACATTGGGATGTTCGAAATAAATAAAAAAGAGAAGGAAAAAAAGGTTACCTTTATAATGGTCCTGTGGTTCCGTATGGGTATTAAGGCGCTGTTGTGTAGCTTTAATGCGATCCATTTTTTCGCGAATCGAGTCCAATATTCGTTTTTCTTCTTCTTCTTGCTCACGAATCCTTTCAGCGGCCAAGGCAGCAATTAATTCGGCTCCCCTAATCAGAGAATGGGGTTATTTTAACGAAAAAAAAACAAAAAACAATACCGTATCCATACCTGGACGCCAGCATGTTTTGTGCCTTGATCTCATTGACTACATGCGAGAAATAATAACTGCCAAAAAGTCGTCGGCTGAACAAGAGACATGCAAAGCACACTCCATCCCAGAACATTCCAGCTTCGTCAGTCGGTAACGGACAATCTCCAAAATCTGAAATTAGCGAAATACAATATTCTTTAAATTATGTATTGCGGCAAAAAATCCCCTACTGAAAAAATTCGATGCGTTAAAATAAGAAAAAGATCGCAAAACACTGAGTTGAAGATGTACCTGCCAAATTGAGAGGGACCTTGACCCCAAATTTCTGCAAACAAGCAATGCCCCAAATCTGGACCAGCCAGCAGGCGTTGATTTGCAGTTGTGTAATGAAGGCACAGCCAATTAGTTGCAAGAAGGCTTTTCCTGTCATTACTGCCACGTTATACCCCACCAACGCATTCCACCTACGATTTTTTTTATTTTTGAAGTCGATCTTAATTTTCGAAGAAGAAAAGCTACTCTTACCAATGTAAAACTTGATGTCGAGGCCACAAAAAGAACTCATTGCCTTTCCAAAGAAAAAGGAACGAAGCTAGCAAGTAACCAATGGCGAAAGCGTTCACCCGATTGGTTCCCGCCAAAAACATGACCGACAACGCCATCCAGTACATGGCGGGGCACACAACAGCTTTCATAATGTCCAGCCAGCATTTGGAAGGACCGGTAAGAAAATCGCCTAAGGGATTTTTCTCAGGTGAAGGTCCTAGATCGCTATTGGTGCCTGCTTCTGCGTAATAAGCAAATGGCTCGCCACAGAAAATAACCCATTGACCACTGCACAACGCCAGTAATATGAAATCCGCTATAAAAAAAGACGTTAGATATACAAAAAATATTGAAAACCTAGATGATCTACGTACTGACTAGTTTGTACGACTCGGGCGGTTTAACGAAATCTGGTAGGAACAACCAGTCTCGTAGTTTTGGAAACACATCCCAAGGATATTCTGCAATTGATAATTAAGCAATAAATAAAGAACAAAACATAAAATTTTAATCTCTAAGTAAAACACGGAAATTCTCAGAAGCTTTACCAAGGCAATTAACAGGTGGTAAGCCTAAGCACAAGAAATATTGAAGTCCCAGGCAAACGGCGATGCAGATAACCAACGCAGGCCAGACGCGGGCCAATTGGGGGCGTGGCTGCCGGTACAAGTAGCATAGCCATCCTGCGTAAATCAGGGAATATATATCCAAACGTGATCCGAGCACGCCCACCATGGTCACTAAGCAAATCTAAAGAAAGGAATGCAAATTCTAATAGGTTCGAAGACAGCTTCTTTGAAATATTGTAAGAAATATTACTTCAATGCCGAATTTGTAGAAGCCAAAATTCATCAGAAACTTAGAACATTGGATTAGACCCTCATCGGCTTGAAACCGAGTCACGCCTTCAAAGAGAACACCAGGTTTTCCTTCTTTGGGTACTTCCACGCCTTGCAAGCCTTGTCGAATTTGGATTACGGCTTGGATCGTGAGCACCAAAATTAAACCTAAAAAAATATTAACGAATGAATATACACTGCCAATAAAACACATACAAAAATTTAAGAATATATTACCTATGTATCCTTTGAGTAACTCGGGTAATTTCGCACTTTTTCGGAACCCGATCCATTCCATAAGGTTCAAAGTCGTTGTATTACCCGCGTAAAAACTTTCATTACTCCACTAAAAACAAACACAAAGTCAATTTTTCGAAGTTTCAAAATCGTACGTTTTTCCTTGAAAGTTTCCTAAGGATCTCCATTTCGATTTTTAGAGAATTATTAGGTTCATAACGAAAATTACCGTGCAATTGATGTCGTAAGCTTGATGGTCAATGTAGTCGATTTGATATATCATTCTCGCAAGGAAAAGGAAGCAAGCCCAGCCCGCGGAGGCCCGACACGCCCATTTCTGATACCGAAATCTGGAAGGCACGCTCAGAACTACGGCTATGCAAAAAGGGTAATGTAAAATGCAGACCTAGCGTAATAAATCACGTGAAAAACATAATTCAAGAACAAGTCATTTGTGCGCTTACGTCATAAACGGAAAGCAGGAGCAGGGACAAAAAAACAATTTTCATCATATGGAGATCCAAGAACCTCCAGGCGAGTTCTACCAACTGAATAAACGTTTGTTGAAAGAGAGCAAACCACTTCTTCGCCAAAATTATCGCCGATTCTAAGAGTGATTAACTATTGCATTACTAAAAGTATAACGTAATTCTGTTAACATACAGGCTATGAAAAAAAAGACACACCTTTAAGTTTCCGGAATGTAAAACTACTGAAAATGCTGGAATCGAGCTTTTCAGTAATCGTTTCGTCTTCTTCCATTTCCGGTGCTTTGCCTGGTGGTTCGGGGGCCTCAGCTTCATCGGTGGCATGCTCTTCTAGTAATCCTTCCATGCTGCCACTCGGAGGACATTTCCTAGAAAAGAATAAAAAAAAGTATTACAAAAATTAAAGAAGCTGAAGCCTATTTGTTTTATTCTTACTTTTTCTCCAAGTCTGACACATCCAAAAATTCTTGATGAAAGTAATGAAGCTGCACCGCAGTAATTACAACGAAAAAGGTGGGCGTGAGTAATCGAAGGAACAAAGTTCCTGTATCATATACTTCCAAACCAATATCGTTCTGCCTGAAATTTCGACAATAATAGAAAGCCATACTCGTTTCCTTTAAAACGATAAAACAAACTGAATTTTTTGAAGGACTTACAATTGCTCAGGAATTTTCAAATATTGCTCCCAATGATCGGTGAAATGATCGAACTGGTAGGTATAGACTAACACCAGGACTACCATCGAGTAGATAATGACAGTCAACCAAAAGGGGTACAAAAGACGCCGCCAAACCGTGTAGGATAACTATAGCGCAATATGAATTTTTAATATTAAATACAAAAACTTTACTTTTGTTAAATTATTGAATAAATGAGCAAATACGGAAATAAAAACAGGGGTTTTGTACTTGAAAAGTCAGAACGAAAACGAGGAATAAGGCCATATAGAGAATCCGGTAGAGAACCACATGTTCGCCTTGCCCGATACCAATGATAAAAAGCATAATGGCGACGACCCAAATCCAAACTCTGACTAGTAAACGATGAAGTGCAGCTCCGAATTTAACCAGCCAAGCCGGGCTGGTATTAGGCCTATCCAAAGCATCTTTGGGAGGCAGCTGAACTTGCTGAACCAAGCCTTTAAACAATTTGAACCCAAAATTCTAAGCTCAAACTGAACAAATCCGAGTTTAAACAGTTTTTACCCGAGACAATCATTCCGTTGCCGGTACAGCTCAACGCCATTCCGAAAGATCTGCGAGCACGTTCATGGGCGAGTCTAATCTGCCGTTCCTGTTCGTATTGCCTCAAGGTAAGCCAAAATACGATGGTATAAACGATCTGAATAGGACTTTCACGTTCATTCTGTAATACCAAGACTATTGTGTATTACCTTGGTTAGCAAGGGTTTGTAGGCTTCGTCGGCGTTCTTTACGAACCCGATTTGGCCCAGATTGACCGACGAGACTTGAACGGGTAGTTCATCGTCCGTCAGGTTCAAGCAATACAAGTACTGCGCCAGAAGGAGGAACAAACTGTAGGAAACTAGCGCTGGCATGGATTGTAGAGTGGCTACACGCTGTTTCGGCATAATCCAAAGTGCACAAGACCATATAAGCAGGACAAAGGTAAGCCAACTGTGGTACGTAATACTCCACGCCTAGAAAACATCTCTGGTTTTCAGAAATTCCAAGTCTCGTTTGCAAAAAAGTACCATCATGGCGACAATGGCTACTACGTAGGCAGACTGGACAATTAAACCCGGCACAATACTCAAATAGACCCAAGTTCTTTGCAAGAGTTTCATCCACTTTTCCTTCCCTCCTTCAGCTAGAGAAACGTAAAAAAAAAATCATGGAAAAATCTGATTTTCAAGTTTTGAAATTGATCAAATGACCTGCCGCAGCGTCAGGAACGATGGTATGCAGACTCTCATCCGTTTGACTGTTTTGGAAGGCATGGTTGCGTAAGGCTTCTAATGGCATGCGTATGCTTTGCTGAGCGATACTTGTAGGCGATGGTAAGGCTTCGGATACACCCCTTCCGTACACTAAAGTGTGGTACAGTACTAACACGCCTATCGGATACACGTAGTCTGTCCAAGGCAATTCGACTAAAGTAGATTCGCGTGGGTCGTGACAAGCCTCCGTTGTAAAGGCCACCAAACCGAACAATCTAAATGACATTATCACAATAAGAATAACTGCGCTTTCTTATCTGCAAAAGTACAAAGGTCGCAGTAATTAATATTTTAATTCAACAAGATATAAAGCACGTACGAAGCTGAATGTTTACACTATTAATATATTTTGACCCATGTTTTACTCTTATCTTGACGCAGAATGCGTAAAGAACAATTAAAGGTCACTCTAATTGGTCCATGTGTTGAAATAAAGTCCTTTGTCTACTATGTAAATGATTGTTTCTTTTATGTTTCGCAATATATAGGCCAACGAAGGGCAAATGCTCACGCTGGTATCAAATAAAAAAAAACGTAAAGACGGACCTCCAACATAAAAAAGAACGCAATGCAGTACCTTGCATAGATCGAGGAAGGTGGGAGGAATTCCTTGGGCCAAGCTGCTTGGTAAACGAAGAGTAGGAAGCAATGAATCGCTGTCAAAGCCGCTAGTAAGTCCGTCAGATACGGCCACGCTTTGGTCCAATTAATACGCCAGGCCCATAACGTGCATAGCACTAGAAAGGCGACAAAATACGGTACAGCTGTGACCGAAGGGCGAAGACACGCTACCACGCCCAGCGCTCCCACACAGGTCCAGCATACTACATTACCAAAGGACATCTTTTTGTACGAAAATCGTCATTTAATCAACGAATTATATGTACTGGCTACTGAAGAGTACGCCCGAATTTTTGCGATTTTTTCCTCCGCAAAAATATGACTCGTGGCCAGTAAACCACCCGTTTCGAGATTCTGTGGCGGATTACATTGCTTGACACACACTCGCCAAATGACTAAACTCGCGACTCCGATAACCAAATCAGGCATTAAAATGCGAATCCCGGCCCAGGCCCCCACTCCATCCAACCGTACATAGCCAATATGTCTGTAGACAGTTTCCCAAAACGAACCTATTATTGGTTAATTACATAAAAACGAAAATCAATCACAATTTGAAAGTTTTTTTTCTTTTCGTTTTATCTCGGAAACTTACAATAGGGCATATGCTGGCCATAGGGCGGAAGACTAAGCAAAACAATTTGGAAACAAACTTGGCTCAGAAAACACAAACTAGACCAGCCTAGTACGACTTTCAGAAATGTCGCAGTTGAACCTACAAATTTTAAGAAATAATAGATAATTCGACATTTTCAACACTCGAAAAATCACCGGTTGTAAAAGATTAAATTCGTAAATTTAAATTTGAAATGTAGTAGATGTCGCATATGTGCTGTGCTCACGTTTATCAAGTGAATATTGAATCTATTAAGCGGAGATTCTAATAAACGAAAATCAGAAATATGTACCTACATGTGTACTACATTTTGCTTATTTTTTTCTAGATTCACTAGATTTTTCAACAATTTTGACAGAGATGATACCAGCCTTATTTCGCCCCAGGCGGGCCATTTTAGTTACGTTAACATAGATTAAGTTAGTTAAGTTAAGTTAGTTTAAGTCTACTGTTTTTGGACGCCTTCTACAGCATGGCTGAACCCGCTTTTATGCGAGTTGCTGCAATGATTGTTTTTACATAAAAATGATCTGATCAGATCGACGAGGATTTCTTTGCGATCTGATCTAGATCTTCTGAAATTTTGCAACTTTTGATCTGATCAGGTTTACAGAAGTTGACGACGATCGGAAATGATCTAAGATCACACAAAAAGCATCGATCCAGAACACTGAGATATGGTTCTCAAACGACTGTACGAAGATTCTTTTGAAATTGATTCTAGTATCCGAAAGTGTGATTCTAATAACCGATTAAAAAGTTACGAATCTTATAATATATAATCGGTCCTTTAAAATTTGATTCCAAAATGCGGTTGATTCTAATAACCATAAGCGGCATCTACTGTAGATGCTAACAGTCAAATTTGAAATAGATTTTAACATTCGAGATTTCAATTTCTGAACGCTTCGTGTAATTTTTATAACTAGAAAATTTCCGAAGCGGACGAAACATAAACCGATGTAACAAAAGTGTAACATTTTTATAGGGAGAATAAATACTACTTACGGGGCAAATTGTGTGCGTTGGGCGTGGCAATCCAGGGCCCAATAAAGAGGAAAACGAGATAGGGTACGGACATTCCATTTTGCCTTAAAACCACTCCTGTGATATCCAACCAAAAGCGAAACATAAGTCGGTCAATCGATTAACTTTTTGGGCTGAGTTTTTTGTGCGTTGGGGGGTCATCATTAGGAAAATGCTCGCGTGATTTCCCCCGAGGGGTTATATAAAAACAGGTGTATGCATCCTTCCTCCCCCCACGCACACAATACATTGCCTACTTAGCCCGAAACTTCTCATTATGTTTCTACCTGTCGCCAAGATGAACGGCAACAAGGCGTGAGTTAGGGCCGCGCAAACAAGCCAAGAAGAGGATGACATTTTTTTCCGTGTTCAGCGATGGTTAGGTCGTTTTCTCTTCAGTAGAACTCTCCATCAGCACGCATTCTGCCCTCGTGTGACACCGGAGCAGGCTCTGCTTCCAAGAGAAAAAACAATCAGGTTAATGAGTTGGATTTATCAAGGAAAATGGGGAAGAGGCAAAAGTGGAGAGCAAACGAATCGTGATATACATATTATGGCCTTTATGAAAATGAAAGCCCCCACACACATACATACAACAGTGCGCTATTGATCCCTGATACACGCCCAGTTTTGCGATGGGATCCCGCATTCAAAAAGGAAAAGATTTCCAAAATGATCACCCGAAAGACAAAAAAGGGGTCAACCAGCCTTTCCATACATCGACGGTTTTATCCCACGGTATTTGGCAATTTTTTTTCTAAAATTTAATGCACAAGTGTCAAGCTTTATACGAAAGGAAATACGAGACCTCGCAATCGCGGGGTCACGCCCCTTGCGAACTCATTAACACTGATCGAATTTCGCTATCAAAGTCGAGCCCTTGAACCCGTCTTGCTTTGCAGGCACGAAGCCAAAATATAAAATGAGAAAGTCTCTGCATTGACTGTAGTTTAAGACTGCGTTTTAAGCCAAATCCACTAGACGAAAAAAAACGCAAGAAGTGTCAGATTTACTAAAACAATGTGCAGCTATTCCCCAAAGTATTTTGAAATTTATTGCTTGGCTGCACGCCATATACGCAAGATAGCAGTATAGCTCGTTATGCGAAAGTTATTTTTAAGGGGGTAGGAAAAACGTGCAACATACTCGGGATCGTGAACAGACATCGAGATTGGACGATTGGGGGGAAATACTTAAAATATAAACGAAACTCCATATTTAAACCAAATAAGAATTACTTACAGGGTTTCTATAGTTTTACTGGCAGGGATGTTTTGAGGACAAGCCACAAAACTGACACAACAGATTCAGAGCGAGTTGCGAAATAACTATGGGACACCTGAACAAATAGTAGTTTGTCGTGGGAAAGCGTCCGAGAACCTTGCCGTTGGGTTAGGGGATGAGTCAGATTAATAAGCAATTGGGTCGACACTGGGCTATTAAATCTGAAGAGAAACTGACGGGACCTCTCCTTTAAATAATTGTCGTTTATTGTTGGGGTTCACTAACCGTAAGAACGCAAGCTCCAGACACGTGCTTCCCAATCAAATGACACGTAAACATAGCGCCGCGACCCCTTAAACTCGGTGCTGGGCGGGAAAGGGAATGAATTCTGATTTATTAAGCAACTTGACAGCACACGCCATCTACAAATGTATTAATTAATTATGTATATCAAGGTGGCTAGCTTTCATTTCTCGAACAAGGATTTAAAACAGATTACATACTTTCCGAGCTGCAAGGAGCACGCTCAAAATATCGAGAGCGATGAGCGCGTTTGCTCGTTTTTCTTGCGAGCGCGAGCGAAAAGCAGTGAGCGAAACAACACATTCACAGGTTTTAGTGACTTTCAAACAATTAAGTTTTTTCAGCTATAGTGAAGTGAAAGAAAGTTTAACGATAGTCGTCAAGGAAAGATGATGATAATCGTTAACCAAACCTAACCCAATTCATTTCAATCCAAATACCAAATTTCAACTCGTTTGTCATACTCAGTGTTGCCAAGTTTTTTTATGACTGCCCACCAAATTTTCGTCCAAAGTCGCCAATATCTCGCCAAAAATTAAGGGA
>RJJA01000008.1:295549-319192 GCA_003724045.1 Lepidurus arcticus | reverse complement strand
GCAATTCTTTTTCTCCGAAACAAAAATCTTTATCATATAAGGGAGCGAAAAGTCGCCAAATAAATCGCCAATCGCCAAGCTCCTTGATTTGCCCGCCAATCCATGTTCCCAAGTCGCCAATTTTGGCGAGAAATCCCCGTGGTTGGCAACACTGGTCATACTTTTCCGGAGAACGTTTTGCAACTATATGACACAATGGTGTCATCTTGACAACAGTTGTAGTTATATTCAATAGGTGGCGTTTCAAAACGAACACGAGTTCGAACATGGATAAAATAAAATAAAAAGCGGACGTAACTATTTACGTCCGTTTTGTTTATTCCGTTCACAAGAGTCGTTGTTATAAGAGTAATATGAAGTCGACTGTAGATTTTATTAAATGGAAGACAAAAAATCTTGAAGACCACCTCTGCATGTCCTTTTAGCGTTTAAAAGTGCGTTCAGTTGTGCTTTTTGAGCTTGTAGGGCATTTTTAGTACGGGGAATGGCTGGAATACTACGTTTTATGACAACTGGCGTGTTGTTGATGGAAACGAGCCCAGCGTTTGTCTCTTTAATCCCTTTTCTTTTCCGTTTTTTATTTTTGGAGGTCACCGGCTCCACAGGCCTAGCTTTCGTGACACCAAGTTCAGGTTTCGGGATTGGTGTCGGTGCAGGTATTGAAAATGAAGTTTTTTTCTGACATACCAGGCAATTCAGAACCTTAAAAGAGTAGATTTTAAACATTAGAGTAATTAAACAGCATGAATAGCTTACTAGAGATGACGTCTGCAACTGATAACGTGCCAACAAATGTTTTTCCAAGCCAGACAACTTCTCAGGACATTTAGTACTTTTCTTCCTCAGTTTTCTGTGCTTCGCTACTGATCTTTTGAGAACACTTTGGTGAAACTTTGCTAAGGCCCACGGAGTACCGCAACCCAGGCATAACGACGTCGATTTAAACTTGCTGGCTTTTAAACTTTCTGCACTGATTCCTTGAAGTTTCCTGCATTTCAATCTGCATTGAATTTGAAAAAATATTACGGATTTCGGATTGTGAAAATTTAACGCCTACAGTTCATGTGCAGCAAGCCAAGGATATTTTTGGCCAACTTTTTCCGCAGTTTCCCATAAATAAACTAGCGTTTTACTCGCTAGATGTTCCATTTATAATTTACGTTTGATTGTTTTTGTTTAGTCATGTACTATTTTCTTACTCCGCTAGTGACACCTTTTTCCTCGCGAGTATGAAACCGCTCTTCCTGTGAAAACCCGCTGCGGACTGACTGGAAAGCTTGTAGTCGGTTGGAAATGCGATCGATCACCAATTACAACATCGCCCTCAAATTACGTATGGCATCGCATATGGTGTGCCCTCAGAACCAAAGAAAGGAAGAATTCATAAGAAAGTACATTTAAGATAGCCTATGATGCGGATTGACAGTTTCTGAGATATCGTCGAGCAAGCTGCGGTTTCCCACCCTTCGACGGACGAACGTGCCAGTGTAAGAGAATGCTCTGCATCTTTGAAACAGCGAGTCGGTTTGAAAAGAACTTCGTGCTTGCATAATTACGAGATACAAAACTGATAAGTTATCTTTTAAGGTTGTCATAGGATGACTCGAATTTATGTCTTGTATTTATTGTTTCGTGTTTCACTGCCTTCTCTTTACCAGACGTTATTTTTCTACCTGTTGTTTTGATTGCAACGTTCCCATTGTGTTCGTAATGCTTCTACTTCGCATACGTATAAAAGAATAGTTCACTCGGGGTCAAACAAACAAAGTAACACCAAGGAACTATAAGTAACTGGAGTCACAAAATAAAAATACCACTCGCAATAAAAATGAATTAGTACGTTGTCCCACGCTCACTGCAACCTATTTATGCAGCGAATTTATATTAATCCGGGGCGTTCGGGATCGAGCTTTCGTTCGGGTCAGTTCGCCCGTCCTCTTTTGTAAATAGGTCGTACTTCATATTGTAAGAAAGTGTTCTTACAGATGTTAAGATCCAGATTGGCAAAAGATAAGACTGTGGTTATCCAAGAAAAGCAGAATAGATCGAGTCCAAAAAAGTACACATAATATAGGTCAAGTACGACTTCCGTAAATATATCCGTAAAAATCTACTAAAAAACACAACTTACATTCTGCAAAATATAAAAGCGTTTATCACTTGTTTAGAGAATGCATATAATCTTTCGACAAAATCGAGGAAAATGTGATAAAAGTGATTACCGCGGCAACAGAGATAAGATCCGAAAAAGAATCAACCTGTAGAAGTCCTGTAGAATGTAGAGCCTGCCGTAATAGAGTAATAGATATCTTTAACCCAGCTTGAAAAATGAAAATTGCGGTAGAAGCAAAATGGAAAACGTTGCTCATCAAAGTGTTTTTTACATTGTTTGTTTTCTTATTTATTGCTGTGTACGTGACGCAGTACGTGGTCTGGGACCTTTCTCCGAACTCAACTGTGGTATACCCAAAGCTGGATGAGTTACCAGGTAGGAACAATAAAGGGACTACCTATGCTTCCGTTTTTTTTTTAAACTAATTTTGTACAGTCGAAAAATCATCATTAACAAATCCAGAGTACGTTGTGTACACTTCCGGTTGCCGCATTCCTACTTTGAATCCTTTCGATAGCGAAATAAGAAAATACATAAATGCAGGACCAAAAATTGATTGCCGGAAAAATAAACTGGAGCTCACCACTGCTGACCGATCCAGCATTAAAGCGAATAAGACGTCAATTAAATCACTGGAGTTGAGTTGCTGCTATAATGCTCTTTATCGAGTTTCAGATAACGTAGCAAAATATTCTACCTCGGCGGATAATAAATTCAAGTAAACCTCTCCCAGCTAATAAACGTCTTCCTGCTACTTTAAAAAATAATTTATTCTTTCTTAAATTTTAGATTTAATTCGACATCCTGGCCCATACGAGAAGAAATTACTCCAGTTAACGACGAATTTGTTCGTGTTATTTGTCTTTACAAAAATGGCACAAAAGCTTACACCAACTTCCACGCCTTTGTGCCACGCAAACCATCAGTGGAGGAACGTTGTTCCAACCAAAAAGGAGCTGCAATAACAAAACAGCAAAAACCGAGCGTAATGATTCTCGGTTTGGACGCAGTGTCACGTATCAATTTGCAGCGACAAATGCCTGGGACGTACGAGTTCCTAACCCGCGGATTAGGTGCTGTTGAGCTGTTAGGGTACAACAAAGTGGCGGATAACACCTTTCCCAATATGGTAACCGTTACGAGCGGTTATTTCGAAAAAGAGTTAGGTTTCTGCTGGCCTAGTAAATCAGCCAAATTCGACGATTGCCCCTGGATTTGGAAAAGCTTCTCTAACCAGGGTTATCGCACCGTTTTTGGAGAAGACGCGCCCTGGATGGGTATTTGGACGTATCTACGCACAGGCTTTGTCGAGCAGCCCACCGATTACTATCTTAGACCGTATATGATGGCATCGGAGAACGAAATAGGCTGGCAACATGACCTGAACTCGAACTTGTGCCAAGGCCCACGGTTAACGTTAGAAGTTATGTTGGATTACGCTCGTCAAGTAGCGCTCAATTTCGCTCAGGATTTATATTTCACTTTACTTTGGACGGTGAGCCTATCCCACGACTATTTAAATTATCCCAAGTTCGGTGACAACTACTGGCTTGATTACTTCACCGAAATGAACGCTAGTAGTGCATTTAATAACACAGTATTGATTGTTATGAGCGACCATGGTATACGGTTCGGATCAATCCGCGAAACCTACCAAGGAAAGCTAGAGGAACGACAACCGTTTGTCTTGTCTGTCTTTCCCGACTGGTTTCAAAAAGAATTCCCCACAGCAGTGCGAAATTTTAATCATAATCGACATTACTTAACCACTCCATTCGACTTGCACGAGATGCTCAAAGACTTGGCTGATTTGGCTTCTTTAGAAGAAAAAAACATAGCTTCGCGTACGGCGGAATTAAACCGAGTCATCAGAGCTGGAAACCCGCCCCGGGCAGTTAGCCTATTTTTACCTATTTACGGAAAAAGGACGTGCACGGAGGCGGGGATCGAAGACCATTGGTGTACGTGCGTTCCATCCGAGCCAGTGGACTTGAAAAGCACTTTGGTTATTTCCGCCGCGAGTGCGATTGTACGCAATCTTACGGAAACCCTAGACAAGTACAAGCAATGTGCCAAACTAAACCTGCAGTCTATAGATAGTGCTCGAATGCAGAACAAGAACTTTAACTTCCAAAAAAAAGGTAAAAGCCAAGAAGTGGACTACTCAGTCATGCTAACGACCAGTCCAGGTGGCGCTAAGTTTGAAGCTACAATGAAATATTCTGAAGACATAACAGATGCCCTTCCTACTCCCGAAAACTTTGTTATTACAGGTACCATAAGCCGAATTAATCTATACGGGAACCAAAGCTGGTGTGTAGACGATTATCGAATAAAGAAGTACTGCTTTTGCCCTTAAAGGGGGGAGTAAGGTTTCAAAATGAAAAAAATATATGTTATAGAAGAGACCAAACTACATGTTCTGGCTGAAGAACCGCCCTATGTCAATTATGCATATTACCCGAGTAATTAATTATTTAGCGGTTTTATCCCCGCCCCTTTCCCCCCACTTTCAAATTTTCCTATCCTTACAACACATTAGTTAAAGCATTCGACAGTTTACCTATGAGCGCATTCAAAATCAAGGACATAATTAAAAGGACATTCAAAATTAAGGACATAATTAAGCGTGCAAAAGCAGTGATTTATTTGGCTCGATAATAGTGGATATAAACTATGTTTTCAAAAACGAACTGAATTTTAAAATGTTCAGTTAAAGCATTCGTCGCCCACTTGTTTAAACCGTGGTAGTAGATACTTTACTGGTATACAAAGCTCGATGCATCTGCCAACGTAAAACGTTGAAGCAAATCAACAGTAGCGGGTCCATCTATGCAAATAATACATATGTTCAAATATAACTCCTTAAATTACTTTAAATTGTTTAAAACGAAAATTGAAAGTCTAGTGTCTTTACCTAATTTGTACCAATCCGCATTTCCCGCATCTTTCCGTGCAGAATCTACTGCTTGTCTCAATGCGAAAAGCACCACGCTCGACATACACATTGGAGGTTCACCGGTAGCTATACAACGAAAGAAAAGATCGAGAAAAATGTAGCGCGAAATCTAGAAATTCTAAACTCACCTTTGGAACGCAGCACCCCAAACGGATTAGGAGCGTTGTGTAACAGTGTTACGCGGAAATCGATAGGAATGTCCTTATTGGCTGGTGGTTTATAATCCTGAGATTAAAAAGTCACAAATTTATCCGTGTTTTCGTTTTTTTAATAACTTATTATACCCATGTACTGCTGTTGAGCTTTCTTCCTGTATCGACATCATACTGAATACGCTCAGATAGCCACAATCCAAGTCCCATGACAAAAGCGCCCTCTACTTGTCCAACGTCTACCAATGGTGACAAACTCTGACCAGCATCCTCCAAAATATCAGCTCTCAATATCTAAACGCAGACAAAAATGTAAAAATACGACAAACGTCGATTTTATATCTATCTATATTTCTTTACCTGTCTCTCGCCAGTTAGAACATCAAGTTCCACTTCAATAACCGTAGCTCCAAAAATATCATACCCAGGCAAATTCTCCAGCGGAGTATACCTTCGCAATTTTTTTTTTTTAAAAGTAAAATAATTACCTGGCCCTTTCAAGAAATAATAATACAGAAAATTTCCAATACTTACAAATGACGACTGCATAAGTCAATATTCTGTTGATAACAAGTCTCCACTAACTCCTCCCACGAAGGATTTTTCAGTTCTTCCCTAATGGGCCGCATTCGCTCCAAAATCTTACGACAAGCCACCGAGACAGCCTGTTTAAATAGGAACACACGAAAAATACTAAGAAAATTCAAAACAACAAAAACTGAGGCATTATTTTCATTTACATGACAATTAAGTTCACTCGTCATTGAACCACCAGTGGTACTACCATTCGGATTCGTAAAAGCGTCGGTCGGCTTTATGCTAATCATAGACACAGGGATTCCCAACTCGTATGCAGCAGTTTGAGCCACCTAGAGTAATAACATAATTGTAATATAAATGTGAAACCTAGTCAAAATCGAAATTAAAAATTATACTTTCGTATTAATTCCTTGTCCCATTTCAATCCCTCCATGGCTCACAGACACAGAGCCATCGCCGTGGTACACGGAAACCAGAACGTTGTACCGGAAAATTGCTGGATAATCCACAGGATATACCATCGGCGTTAAATAAATTCCGCGTTTTTTCCACCGATTATTCTAAAACAATAACAACACAGAACAGAGAAATAAACAATACTATTAAAAAATGCTCCACTTCCAAGAATAAACAATTAGCATGTACAGTACTTAAAAAAAAACGACCCCATCAAACCGTACCGTCTAATGGCTCGCAACTGTGCGTCTGGGAACAGCACTACGAAACAGCATTAGGGCTATTCGCACGGCCATTCGCAGCACTGTTTCCAGACACGTCGGTGCGGGCCATTAGGACAATATGGTTTGTTAGGGTCGTTTTTTTTTTTTTAAAGTACTGTACATAAATTACAGTCGTTTATATAGGACAATATTTTGTAAAGATTAAGATATAAGGCGATACAATAGTTTTTTTTAACATTCTGAAAGAGAAGAAAAGAAAAAATTCGATACCTGGTTGAAAAGTGCAACTTCTTTTTGACGCGCTTCATAATCGGAAGACTCCTTCACTTTGTCGATAATATCAATCAGGCCTTTTCCGTCCAACGGTTTTCCCATAAACGCAGGCTTGTCTTGGCGGATGTTCTTCACGCGGACTTCTAACGGATCCATCTGCATCTTGAAAGCCACGTGTTCCATCAAGTTTTCAATAATCGCGATAGCTTGCGTGGTTCCAGGCGCTCGACAGTACGTGTTCGATGGCGTATGAGTCCTGGCCAAGTACGGCGTCACGTGCCACGCTTTGGCGTCGTAACAATTCTGCACCATCGTGGCGGCAAAAAAGGCGGTGCCTTCGTTAAAGTTCCAGCCGCAGTCGCTAATTATGTCCATTTTCACACCCTCTAGCTTTCCATCTTCAGAAACACCCACCTAAACCGCAAAAGATTAATCATTAACTTAGGCTTCACAATAACGGTCACCCCTTACTTTATATTTGCAGTAATACGGCAATCGACCGCCAATTGCCTCCATATTTGATTGCAAATCCATGGCCACGCGTACTGGACGATTCAACTTTGTTGCCGCAATGGCGCAAGCCGTGGCAGCGAATAAATTGCGCGAAATTTTGCCTCCATAAGCCCCGCCCAGTCTCCTTACTTGCATATTCACCCTAACAGAAAAATCAAAATAAGAAACTCGTAACAAATTGTTATTTTTTCAATTAAAAGGAGGAACTCTACTTGTTTTTCTTGATCCCTAGAGCCTTTGCGATGGTACTTTGGGTTGTATCAATGTCCTGGGTGGAGCAGAACACGTCCAGGCCATCTTCTGCGGGTACGCATAAGGTAATCTGCGTTTCCATAGTGTAATGGTATTGCGTCCCAATCTCGAATTCGCCTTCCAATTGAACAGCAGCATCCTTCAAAGTACCTGATCAAAACAATACGTTTGAATATATAAACTTCATATTTTTCAATAATTTTCATTTTCATTTAATAATTTTCATTTTTTAATAAGTTTTCAATGAAAACAAAATTGGATTAATCTTGATTCAATTCGAGAAAATAACCCGCTTACTTTCAATATCTCCAGTGCGAAAGAGTTCCACAGGAGCAAATGCACTATGCTCGGTAACAAGTCCCTCTTTCAAGGCTTCTTTGATGGTTAAAATGGGTTTGCCAATCTTCTCGTATTCCACACTTACGAGTCTGGCCGCGGTTTGTGCGATATGGGAGTTCTTAGCCACGATCATGCCCAATGGCTGACCCGCATAATGAACTTTACCACTCGAGAAAATCTAATAAACTAGGTTAATCTATCTTCGCCGTAAAATAAATAATAACTGGAAGTGCGGCTCCGTAACTTAAAATTCTCTTTAAACTTAATAACGATAAATTGATTTCTTTTTTTTTGTTGCAAAAACTCAGAAAACAGCATGACTCAACCTCTTCGCGGAATCCTCCAGTGCGCATGAAATTATTATCCCCGGGTACATCTCTGGCTCGCAGAAATGCTCGCACGCCACGCACTTTCTATAAAACAATTTCCCGACATTTCTCTTATTTTAACCAAAACTGAAGACACAAATTCTGATTACGCAAATCAATTAATGTTTTAATAGAGCAGAGCCGCATTTCCATTCCATCCATTAGTGGGTGAGAAACCATTACCTCTTCCTCATGTGCGGTATCAAAGCCCACTATTTCACCCGGTTTAACTATGCAATTCCTTCCCGAAGCCGGCGTATCGCGATAATCAAGAAATTCCACTACACCTTCCATGGCCTAATCCCAATTATATCGATTTCGGTTAGTAAATCCAATTCCCAACTCATTTGAAAGAAAAGTTACTATTTCCCCACACTTTTCAGATTATTTTAAAGGGCGGAGCAGAAACTGACTCCAATTACCATGCTTTAACGTATATACAACAAGACGAATCAGTTGAAACGTAACTTCCCACCTTAAGAAAAAGTTGTAAGTAAAATTTGCAATTATTTACCAGAGCTGAAGACACGTCGATCTTCTTAATTGAAGCATTAGCAATCGTACTCAACACGAATGCACCATGCAGTTCATTAAAATGGGCAGGAATGTCGTCCACGTACTGTGCTTCTCCTGTTTTGCCAAATGTAATGAAACACAATGAACGCAAATAAATTTTAAAATATTGAAAAAAGACTTTCAGTTTCTCTTTGTTTTACCCGAACATTGTACCAAAGCTTCCAGCTTAGGAATAGGTTCATTTAAGGGAAATTCGTCCTTATTAAGGTCGAAGCTTTGCTTCCCTGACGACAAGGGACGAACCAAGTCCAAGGCTCCGCTCCTGATCTTGGGATCTACGTGATCTCCTAGAATTCCCAACACGAACTAGAATATTTGAATTTTGACATTAATTTAATTTTGAGACAAAAACTAACTGTACCTTATAAAAAAGAGCTTGGGCGAGGTGAGTGCGGTATTCCGGTGTGGCTTCCGGGGGAATATAATCAGGCTTCAATTCCTGGCCCAGGATTTCAACAGCTTCTTTTAAAACTTTTTCATCGTGCAAGTTTTTCTCCGTCAAAAATGCTTCTGTCTGCGTCGCATGGATGAAGTTGGGTCGAATGCCTCCGTAGCATATGCGCGGACGACCCGTGATGTGGAAATCGGGAGCAGGACCCACCAAGGCCAAAAAGCCCGCGTTGACGTATGCATGCGCGTTATGACAACGTGGCATGATCTGTTCAAAAGAGAATTCCAAAAATAATTTAAACCGAAATAAAAATTAAATCATAAATGTTCAAAAATCTTACTTTGAACGTGCGTAAAACGTGGTTTCTGGACAATGGGGGCAACGTAATGCTCGTAATAAATTTCGCTTGCATGTCCACGTCGAGGAATTCATCCAAGGAGAAAGTTTCGGCCGTTCCATTCTTGGTCACTGAAAAAACAAAGATAACGAAAATCGAATTAACAAAAGAACTGCTTGGTAACGCTGAAATGAAGTACTCAAGTTCACTTGAGCTCCCACTGCCTGCAGCATGATAAAAACGTCTGAGGGAAACGCGCGATGGTCGTGCTTCATCATCAGGTTTCCAGCGAGACTTCCAGCCTGAAATTTTTCAACGCATTAAAAATTTGAAAATAAAACAGCACAAAGAAACGGTAAAAAGTAAACTACGCACGTTGCGAACAGGAACACTGGCGATTTTCCTGATATGTTTAGCTAGAACGGGGGTGTAGCTATAATCCGGATTTGACTGTGGCGCCGAACTGAAGATTTCTGCGACACGAGTTAAATTCAACGCTCCGCCAATCACCAGTGGCGTTTGCAACGAGCAGTGATAAAGGGGGTGTATTCCACTTATGTCGATAAAAACTTCGTAGGGCCCATCTTGCTTGAACACGCCTTAAACAAAACAATGAAAATATAAAATACATTACAATTTCAACGAAATTCAACAAATTTCAGCTTCAAAACCACAAAACTTTATATAACTAAATTTTAAAAAATATACCTGTGCCAGTGTTGCCTGCCACCAGGCGGTACTTTTTGTCTCCGAGTATTTGGAGCAGCTTCAAAAGCTGTTTTAAGCCCTTGGGTTTGTACCATTCTCCACCTTGCAGAGTTACAGGTGTCAAATCCTCTTCGGATTCTTCTCCGTTTGTCTCGGCTTCGTGGTTGGGTTTCCCGTTAGCTGCACAATGACCCGCACAGGCTGCACCGGTCCTGGGACACTTTCCCATGTCCTTAGCAACGATTGCAGCATGCAATTGATTGCTATATGTAATAATTATCAAGTCTTACTTCCAAATCTTTACATAGTTCTTTGAGCTCAGGAGGGGCATCAGAAGCAAAAGTTTTGAAGGCGTCCATAATGGGTCTGTAGCCAGTACAGCGGCACATATTTCCGTCTAAATGATCCTCCACGTCTTGCATGCTAAAATCATTGTGTTTGGACTTGACCAAGCCGTGCATGGACATAACCATGCCTGGGGAGCAAAATCCGCATTGGGTTCCATTAAGATTCGCCAACTGTGATTGTAAAGGATGGTAGCCTTTGTGTTGAGAGCCCAGACCTTCCACCGTTGTTATATCCCAGCCATCGCAAGAAAGCACGGGAATGAGACACTGAAAAGAAGAACGAATGAGAACTTTTCCTGTTTGCTAATACAATTTTCTAGTGGATATGGGTCATTAAGTTCTTACCGAATTAACGCTACAAGTTTTTAAGACGTTTGTCTCGATATCTTTCTTCGTTACAGTCACCACACAAGCGCCACATCCTCCTTCTCTGCACATGAATTTAGTGCCTTTCAATCCGGCTTTTTGACGAATGAAATCCGTAAGGCGATAATCGGCGCCCGTGTCATTGCCGACTAATTAAAAATAACTTAGTACGGTACTATACCTCGAAAAAAAGGGAATAGGGAAATCTCAGAGGTCTCAAAGGTCAGAGGTCTCAGAGGTCAGAAATCTCCTTACCCTTGGTTTTATCAATTAAATCCTGCTGATTTTGAACATGATTTTGCTCCTCTTAATAACCGAACCGAAACAAAGTGGAATCCGTCGTTGTTTTGAGGTGGGGGCATTTTCTATGCCCTCCAGCTCTGAGTAAAAAAATATTCCACTTTTCAAGAGTTTAGTTTTGGTTGTAGTCAGGAGGACTACAAACGGTTCGAAATGAGCCAGCTTTAATTAATCCCACGGGTAAAGAGAACTGAGGTTTCCCTTTACCTTTTTATCGAGGGTACGGTACATTACACGAGGTTTTATGATTCGGTACGTTGACAATGCGTCATACATGTCTCTTTATATTATTATTTACCTTTATGGAATTGTCCATTTATGGTCAAATTCACGGAAGCCGTTTTTCCATTTGCTGACGCGTCTGCACATGAAACTGTCTTCATTGTTGGATTACTTGAAACAGACTGGTATGAAGGTCTTGAACGTTATCACTGATATAGCAACACCGATAAAGAAGCAAGGTCACGACCAAAAATGCAGCTTCATGCACACGCAGCAAAACACAACAAACACCAAGTCCAGCATGAGCATAGGCAGCAGCCGTGAAGTTCATAAACGATTTGCGAGTTGCGACACCGCGGGGGGTTGGATAACCGTAACCGGATTGAGCTCGACTTCTAACTCGAACTGTTGTGTTAACTAACCTGAAGTTAAGTAACCCTATTAATCAAACAAATCAAGAAAGGAAGAATCAATTATAGTAAAAATATTATTGTCAACTTTTAGACTGCTGTTGGCTATTTCAGGCTAATAATAATGAAAATTGTATTGTCGTCAAAGTTTAAAGAAAAACTACGAAACGATAAAAAGTTTAAAAAGTACACGGTAAAAGCAGCCTTATCTAAATAACCTTAAAATGATCTAAAAGACAAGTCTTCTCGAATTCTCCACGGTGTTCCGTAAAATTCATCACTTCAATAGAATTCTGCATCCAAACAATTTTTAAGAAAAATTCCTTTCTTCTAATAAAGCTAAATTCTGTCATACCCGTTGTTATATTGTTAAGTCCGTATACATTGTTAAATAATTATTTATATACGAAGCACACAGTATTTTTGTAAATAATCTTCGTTTAAAAAATTGATATAATTAAATTGTAACTCGTATTGTAGCGCGTATTGTAGGTAGTGCTTGGCACTGTTGTATATTATACTGTTAGACACTTTTATAATTCATGTCTGCCTTCAATTTTAGTTTCAATAATCATCTCCGATGTATAAATCCTAGTTTCTAATTCCCTTATAAATTTCTAAGACTCATTCTTTCCATAACCTACGAGCTTTTTTTTCAATACACAAAATACTCTGGTTTTAACAGACACAATTGTTGTGCGTCTTCCACTGTGAGAGGTCCATCTAAAATGAGAAAAGGATTAATAAACCTAAAATTCCTAATATATAAGAAAATGTATACCCATGCGGAACCACCCTTCCAATCCACAATCAGCTCTTACGGAAGTAATAGCTTGTCGTAAAGCCAAAACCGCGGATACAGCGCACGACAAGGCAGGTTCACCAGTTGCTTTAAAATTAGCTTAAATCATATGGCAACAAAAATTCAAAAGACAATTTTACATTTAGCTCGTAGAACGCCAAAGGGATTTGGCGCGTCCTTCAGCAGCGTCACTCGAAAGTCAATCGGAATGTCTTTGGCCAACGGAGGTTTATAATTCCACGTTCCCGTTGTGATATTTCGCCCAGTTTTCTCGTCGTACAACAAACGTTCGGAAAGCCAGAATCCTAGCCCCATCACAAAAGCTCCTTCTACTTGACCCACGTCCACCAATGGACTCGTACTCTGCCCAGCGTCCTCATAAATATCCGTGCGAAGAATCTGCCGTTCGCCCGTAAGAACGTCCATTTCAGCTTCTAGTATTGCGGCTGCATAAATATTGTATCCCTTCAAATTATCTCGAGGTGTGTATCTGTCAGAGAAAACTAAATAAAATCTATTTGAAATAATTTCTTTCTTTTTACAAATGACGGGCGCAAAGATCAACGTGTTCTAAATGACATTTCTGTACCAGGTCTTTCCAACGCAGTTCGGGATTTGCTTCCTTGACTGATCGCATTCTTTCCTTGATTTCGCGTACTGCTAATAAACACGCCTATTTTTTCATGTTAAATAAAGTTGTGTAATTATTACAACTATTGTAATTATTAGAAATGGGAAAAATTGCTTACGTAAGTGCACAAATCGCTTGTTAAAGAACCTCCTGTAGTTGAGCCGTTAGGATTCGTTAATGTATTAGTGGATTTGAATTTGATGAGGTCCATTGGGATTCCGAATTCCGTGGCCACTGCTTGGGCTACCTTAGTATTCACGCCTTGTCCGCAGTCAATACCTCCTAAAAAGGGCTGCTAGAATTCTAGCTTGGAGATAAATAATAATAATATACAGTACCATGAGATACGGCGACACTGCCATCTTGATGGTACACAGCTACGTATCCGTTGTATTTGAATTGGCCATAATCTAGAGGAAAAACAAGTGGAGTCACCGCAATACCTCGCTTTTTCCACCGATTTTCCTTAAAGGTAAAAAAAATAAAGACATCATTTGTATGTAAAGTGAGCAAAGGATTTTACATACTTGATTGAATTTCTCAATGGCCGCCTTTCTCTTATTGTACTCTGAAGTTTCTAAAAGCTGGTCTAACATTCGTCTGTACAACGCTCCATCCATTTCTTTACCCGCAATATTCGGTCCCCCAGTCTTTATGTTCATCGAACGCAGCTCCCAGGGATCTTTCTTCAGTACACAGGCCACGTGCTCGAAAACTGTTTCCATTAAGCCAATAGCTTTACAAATCCCTGCAAAATCATATAAAATCGTAAATTCATTACTTGAAATAAAACTTCGAAACTTTAAACAACTGCTTACCAGGGCATCGCATGTACGTGTTATGTGGTTTATTTGTTGTGACGCTATAAGGAGTCAAACGCCAGGCCTTTGCTTCGTAACATGACTGCATCATAATGGTTCCCAAACATGACGATTCTTCGTTGGTATTACACCCACAATCGCAGTATATATCTACTTCAACCGCCAGAAGCTTTCCTTCCTTACTGACACCCACCTTCGAATTAAAAGAATTACAAAACTTCATCAACCGATAAACTTTTTTTTTGTTATAAATTCTCACCTTATAAGTAGCGTAGGTAGGACTGCGGCTTCCGCAAGTACGCATATTCGTCTCCAAATCCATGTACATACGTACGGGCCGCCTTAGCTTATTAGCGGCTACTGCAACAGCCGTAGCGGGCAAAATTGAGCGTGTAATCTTGGCGCCAAACGCTCCGCCCAACCTCTTCACTTGTACGTTCACGCTGTGATGTAAGTTTTTGGTTAAACGTCAAGTTCTTAATGAGTTCATTCAATGTCTCGAACGTACGAGCTTTTGGTGATGCCCAACGCCTGAGCGACTGAATTCTGCGTTTGGTTGCTATCTTGCGTAGCAGCAAAAATATCCACGCCATCTTCATTTGGAACACAAAGCGCAGTTTGGGGTTCCATCGAAAAGTGGAATTGACCGTTGAAGAACATGTTCCCATCAATAACCACGTCAGATTCAGCCATGGCGGCCTGCAAATCGCCGCGATAATACATGGTATCAATGGGTCCAATCATTGTATTGGGGACCACACGTTTGGGGTCTTGCATTGCGTCTTCTATATGGATTACAGGCTTCTCGGAAATTTCGTAATTGATTTTTACGAGTTTGGCGGCTTGGATAGCTTGACTTGGGGTATTGGCGACGATAAGTCCAACCGGCTGCCCATTGTGAACAACTTTCCGGTCGGCGAAGAGCACTTCGTCTTCAAACCAGTCGAAGTTGTCCCCTTTCGCAATAAATAAGTTGCGCTGCGGTACGTCTTTAGCAGAAATAAAGTCTACCACGCCCTCTTGAGCCTAATTTTATAAGCGAACAATGAAAGTGTTCTAAGGTTGTGCAAAGTAACTTGTAAACATGCAACTAATAGTTAAAGAAGTGACCAATAAAAATTACTAGAGCTACGGATGGATCAATGGATTTAATTTGTGCGTTAGCAACGTCAGTCAACACGAAAGCTGCATGTAATTCATTCGGATATATGGGGATATCGTTCGTAAATTGAGCTTCACCTGAAAACCACAGCAAATATTTACTACAAACTTCGGATGTTTAAAAACTCACCTCCAACTTGAGCGAATGCTTCGAACTTCAAGGTAGGTTTATAGAGTTCTCCTTCAACTTTGTTCTTGTCAAAAGTTTGTTGACTGGACGTTACTGGGTGAATTAAATCAGTGGCTCCGCTGCGTAAACTTGGTTGAACTTTGTCGCCCAAAATTCCAAGAACATACTATTAAAAAGCGTTAAGTAGCTTAATAAAGTTAGTAGTTAAGTCTCACCTTATACAATAAAGCTTGAGCTAAGCTCCGCCTATATTCCGGCTTCGCCTCAGGGGCTTTATAATCCGGCTGGATTTCGTCCCCTAAGACCTCTAATGCAGTTTGTATCACTTGGACGTCCGCCAAGTTTTTTCCCGACAAAAATTCCTCTGTTTTGAGAGCATGGTTGAAAGTAGAACTAATTCCGCCGTAAACAAGACTAGGTTTTCCTAGGACTTCAAAATTAGGAGCGATTTTCATCGAAAATCCCGCGTTTACGTAGGCGTGAGCATTAACCGAGCGGGGGGTAATCTACCCCATAGAATTGTAAAGTGTTCTTATAATTGTTAAAGAACCGTTATCGAAAGTTTACTTTAAAGGAGCGAACGATGTATTCTGCAGATAAAGGTGGAAGGCGTACTTTCAGTATTACTTTATGTCGCATATCCTGCGCCAGAAAATCAATCAGTGATAACTCCACTTCTCCTGTTATGTCACCTACAAAGATAAGGTAAATTTTAAAGTCAAGATCCCAATTCGATTTTGCTTATCGCTTTTTTTTAGTCTAGGGCTTTGTCGTATCAATTAAATTACAAATAAAATCTTTACCAATAATGATTCGGCAATTGACGGTTTCTAGCAACACAAATAAATCCGAGGGAAACTCGGGATGGGCCTGTTTGAGCATTAGGTTTCCTGCTAATGAACCAATCTAAGTAACATATAATATTAATAATAAATCGTAATAATAATAATAATAATCAAGAAGCAATGGTGAAATAAACTAATTTCGAACTTACGTTTCGTACAGAAACATTGCCAATTAAAGCCACATGTTTGGCCAAGACAGCCGCATAACTATAAGCTTCTTTGGTGTCACTTATTTCTTCCAAAATTTCCTTAAATCTAGTCAACCCAACAGCACCACCCACATCGACCCCAGAAGTTCCTCCAAGGGAATACGACACTAAATCTGGAATATTCCCGAGATCCACAAACGCAGTATAAGATCCCTCATCTTTGAAAACGCCGTTTCCGGTATTTCCTGCCACTAGACGATATTTCTGTGGGCCAATTTCTGTCAAATCTTCATACAATTCCGCTAGAGTTTTCGGCCGGTACCAAGTCAATCCATTTTGCAGAAATTTTCGCTTCAAGTTGGTGAAACTATGGCAGGTTCCTTCACATGTTTTACCCGTCTGCGGGCAAACTCCGTTTTTGAGCTGTTTCTGACAATCCTGAAGCCATACGATTTTAAGTTGCTGCAAAAATATTTCGCACAAATTACTTCGATATCAACAGCCGCTGTGAGACTGGGAGGAGCGTCTGTAGCTAGACTTTTAAAGGCCTCCAATATAGGTCGATAACCTGTACAACGGCAGATATTCCCGTCCAAATTATCTTCAATTTCTTGCATAGAAACAGCGCCTTCTTTGCTTAATAGCAAGCTGTGCGTTGCCATAACCATTCCAGGACTGCAGTAACCGCACTGGGTACCGTTAAATGCTGCCAATTTCTTTTGAATGGGATGATAGCCTTCTCTACGTGAACCCAAGCCCTCGATTGTTGTAATTGACCAGCCATTGCACTTTAAAACGGGTACCAAGCACTGAAAAGAGGGGATAATAAGATAATGAGATTAGTTACAGAAAAATAACGATTAATAAAAAATACGCAGATTAGTTAATTTAAATATGTAATTGTAAATAAAGATACAAATAATTCATATACGTACAGAGTTGATGGATAGACCCTGGGTTTTACCGGAGCTAGGATCCACAATTTGGGCTTCAACAATGCAAAGACCACATCCACCTTCGTTGCAAAGAACTTTGGTGCCCTTCAAATGAGCTTTGTTACGAATAAAATCCGCAAGGACAACATCGGGTCCAATCTCGGGTCCGACTTTAAATAAGTAAATATCACGACACGTACGGCAACATATTATATCTAAAGATATTGAATCCCAACTGTCAGGGAACAAAATCCATTTATTTTAGATCAACTTATTTAAGATGATTTATAAGCCTTTGTTTATTCTTACCTTCGAAAAGTTGACCGTTGATGAGAAATTTAGCAACAGAAGCTTCTTTCATCCTGAGGAATTTAAATGAAAGACAACCACACCGTGGAGTTTGTTGCGCACTGTGATACGTTTTATTTAGTTCGTTTTGTGCTCTTATCTCATACGCATGCGCAAGCCAGCCCGCGTCTTGTCGATTAAACCGAGTCACAGACGCCACGGAAAAGTCTATAAAAAAGTAGACCCGTAGGTGTGTGTGCAGCCAGCAGGGCCGCCCAGAGGTTAGACGGGGCCCGGGGCGATCCTACAATGGGGGCCCCTTTCGTGCACATAAAAAAATTTACAAAAAGTATTGAGCAGTTTTTTGTGTACAAAAAAATCCAAGGTGGGGCCCCCAAACAGCCGGGGCCCGGGACAAATCGCCCCACCTCTGGGCGGCCCTGGCAGCCAGGAGTAAGATAAGTAACCAGGAAATGACCTTGGTAGAATTAAACGTTTAAATTCCGGTGTAAGGGAATATACTTGTAGCTAAAAAAGTGAAACATAGATATGGCAACGCTACTGTAAGGAACAATCATTGAAAAATTATAAGACTTTACAACTAATCCCGCTTCCAAAGTTATACGAAAACTTAAAAGAAAAGCTCATTCGCTAATTTGACCCGAGCTCACGTCGAGACAGACCGCTAAAACTAGTAAGGCGGTACAGACTAGTAACACAATAAAACCGCTCGTAACATCCCCACCCCTTTTGGCAATCGCAACATAAGGAGCAGTAGAATAGAAAAAAGTGCGTTCGTCTAAGCTTGTCCGACTCCTTTGTATTCAAGGATTTGGTAGGCAATTTTCTTCCCCAGTAGTAAATACACTAAATAAGAAAAACGGAACGAAAATTTACCACCTTGTAAATCAAAGTATTCTTAAATATCACCTTACAATTTTAAGCACGAAAGAATTTTACAATTTTAACGACGAACGAAAAATAAATGCAAGACCCCCAAAAACTAATTGAAATGTACCCACATTTCATTACTAACAAGTAAAATTGATCCCAGTTTGGCAAAGATACTGTGTAAAAGGACGTCCTGTATGTTATTCAGACAAGCGTGCGTCGTCACTTTTCGGCGAATATCATCTGATCGGCCTTGACTCCAGCCACCAACTGGCATTTATCGACCGTAGCAGGACCGTCTTTTCAAAAGAAATATTCGTAATATTGTTAGCGAAAAAGAAATATTCAAATTAGCGTGCAAAACTGAGTTCCCACCACAGGTATTAAAGTTAGTCAATAGAGGAGTCGAGGATACTTACTCAGAAGATACCAATCCGTAATTCCGGCGTCGGCTCTTGCGGAATCCAACGCTTGGCGTAATGCAAGGACAACGGAGAAAGACAAGAGGAGTGGAGGTTCAGCAGTCGCTAGGAATTATAAATACACAATTAATTTAATTAATATATCTTACACACATTCTATACTAGGGTGAAAAAACGTTGATGGAATTATAAAATACACAATTAATATAATTAATATCTTACACACGTTCTATACTAGTGTGAAAAAAAATAGAAGGAAAACTTTGGACGTGACTGTCTTACGAAGCAATACCGTAAAAGCGGCGTTAACCAAAGGGATTTTTTAATCCGAAGATCAGCATCGAAGTTTTTTTTTCAAATACAGTTATGAAAATGTTTTAATTACCTTTGGTGCCTAAAACTCCATGCTGATTGTAGGCATTAGCCACCAAACTCACGCGGAAGTCGACTGGAATATCTTTGACGGTTGGAGGTTTATAATCCTGCGCAGCCGAAAAAAACAAAAATACAAAAGTGAAAATCATTTTAAATCACTTACCCAAGTATTTTTAATTATACGTTGTCCAGTTGCAGGGTCATAAACCATTCGTTCTGTAAGCCACAACCCCAAGCCCATCACAAAAGCGCCTTCAATCTGTCCGATATCAATAAGAGGGCTCAAAGATTGTCCCGCGTCTTCTAAAATATCAACTCGAACGATCTGAAACATCCAATTACAATCATGTTAATTAAAAAATTATTTATATTCAAAAATTTTTTACTTGTCTTTCGCCTGTTAGTATATCCACTTCCACTTCAGTGACTACTGCTCCATAGATGTAATATCCAAGCAAGCCATCCAAAGGCGACGCACTAACATTATAATTATTCAGATTTTTTAAAATTAAAAATGGTAATTTTAGTTCTAATAATTAATTGACTTACTAATAACGTGCAGATAAGTCGATATTCCGGAGGTAGCATTCTTCCACAAGATCAGCCCACGTAGGATTCCCGCCCATTTCGTCCTTAATAGGCTGCATACGAGCTTTTAAGTCTTCACAGCACTTCATTGCTGACTTTTGAAAAAAAAAATCTAAATGTTTTACCCGGAATTACTTTAAAAAATTCCAAAACTTACATAGCAACTGAATTCACTAGTTAAGCTACCGCCAGACAAACTATTATTCGGTGCAATAGTCGAATCCGTAGGTTTAATTTGCACCATACTTACGTCCAATCCCAACCCATAAGCCACTGTCTGAGCGACCTGTGAATAGTCGGAATTTTCGTCCTGTAGAAAATTATAAAATCATTAAGGCAAAGTACTTTGGTGTTAATGCCTTGTCCCATTTCAATACCACCATGGGAAACCGCCACTGCGCCGCCGTTATGAAAAATCGAGATAGTACAATTGGTCACATTCGTTCCGAAAGTCAATGGAAAAACAATCGGAAACATTGAGATTCCCTGTTTCTTCCAGCGGTTGGCCTTCATTTTAGGGAAAAGTTCATGCAAAATTGAATGTGAGGTTTTTAGCCTGGCAACTTCGCTTTTCTACCTGGTTAAACGCTTCGATCTGTAGTTTTCGTACATTGTAGCTCGAAGAAGCTCGTAGTTGGTTAACAACATCCAACAAAGGGTCTCCGCTCTGTCCAGGGCGAGTATACGGCTTCAGATTTAGCAATCGGAATTCAAGTGGATCTCGACCAACAGCTTGAGCCGCGTGACATACTATTTCTTCAATAACTGCGACGCCTTCCGTTAGACCTTTTTAAAGAGTAGTAGCTGTAAAGCGGCACTTTTCTAGCAAAATTTTAATATGCTTTACCTGGGCCTCGGCAGTAAGTGTTGCCAGGCAAGTCTGTTCGCACACCATATGTTTGAATGTTCCAAATAGCGGGCTGGTAGACCAACGAGAAGGTGTATCCAGCAAATCCGGCTGTATTTTCGTTGTAAGAGTTGCCAACATCGCTGTAAAGATCAACTTGAATGGTTTGGATTTTGCCAGCTTCGTCGACAGAAGCTTGGTATTTGACGTAAATAGGGGATCGAGCGCCCACCATTTGGATATTCTCTTCCAAGGAGAGCTGCAATCGAACAGGCGCATTGAGTTTTTGAGCGGCCACCGCACAAATGGCCGAAGGCAACAGTGAACGCGATTGCTTACCACCAAAACCTCCACCTAGTCGCCTCACGGTAATATTAACCCTAGAAAAATTACGAAGTGGTATTATAGACATTTCTAATTGCGAAATATCAGAATTTATTATGGGCAAAATAAACAGCAAAAAATTTTGAAATTACTTATTACGGGGGATGTTTAACACTTGAGCAATGGTGTTTTGGGTCCCATCGATGTTCTGCGTGGAGCAATGTACCATCAAGCCGTCCTCGATGGGTTCACAAATAGTAATTTGGGTCTCCATATGGAAATGGTACTGGTAGCCCATTTCAAAATCTCCGCTGATGTCGGTCGTAGCTCCCGTTTTCTTCACTTTATACGAAAATTAACAGTTCTTATATAGTAATTTTGCAGTAATTTGTAATTAGTTTTGTGGTTAGTGTAATTTGCAGTTATTTTGCAGACTTTTGTACTGATTGGTAGTAATTTTTGTTTTAACTCCTGCAGTATAGTTTCAAGTTTTTAGAGACGAATTCTAATGATGTACCTGAGTTATTTCTTGGCATGTGAACCACCTGCTGGTTACCACGTGGTCTGTCTACCAACGCGGATAACTTTACGCGGTTAGGATCCTTGATGGCGTCTTGAATAGTAATAACTGGGGTTTGAGCGTTGGCGTACGTAACTTTGATCAGTGCTAAAGCTTCTTGGGCGGCAGACCAGCTCTCGGCCACGACCACGCCTATCGGCTGGCCGTAGTACGACACGTTGGAACTGGCAAATACTTCTTCATTATCCACAAAAGCACCACTATCTCCTGCGGCAGCGAAGGCGTTACGGCCAGGAATATCTTTGGCGGCAAAGAATCCTCGAACCCCAGACACGGCCTTAAAAAAGGAAAGAAAATTGGAAAAGGAAAACTTAGTTTCTTATCAATAAAATGTCAAGTTGGGTTAGTTTACCAGAGCTGCTGAAGCATCAATACTGACAAGCGTGGCGTTTGCAAAGGTGCTGGTTAAAACTGCAGCAGTTAGTTCTCCGGTGCTAGCTACCGTATCCATCACGTACTTAGCTTCACCTAAAATCGACGTACTGCAGAAATACCTACTCGATTTTACTTTAAATCTAACCTGAGCACTGTACTTTTCCTTCAATTAACGGAACTGGCTCGTAAAGTGGAGCTTTGGTTTCGTCATATACGAAGGTTTGAGTACCCGAAGTTGTCGGACGCACCAAATCATTAGCACCACTTTTAATTCGTTCACTGGCTATATTAACGATTCCCAAGATAAACTACAAATAAATTATAATTAAGTTAGTAATAAATAGCGGAAACGTGTACATAGTGAAATTTTTACCTTGTAAAGAAGTCCTTGAGCCAAACTTAATCGGTACTGAGGATCAGCATCAAGTGGGCGTGGTGTCGGGTTTACTTCGGAGGCTAGGGTAGCTAACGCAGTTTGCAAAACAGATTCGTTCGTCAACACTTTGCCCGTTAAATAGGTCTCAGTCTGCGTAGCGTGGGTGAAATTGTCGCTTATGCCGTCAAACACGATATTCGGTTTGCTTAATACAGTGAAACTACCGTCCAGTTGCATCAAAAATGCAGCGTTGACATACGCATGGGCATTGGTTCCAACTGGGGTGATCTAAATACCCGCAATTATCCGTACTAATCTCAGTTATAAATATTTTAAATTCAAACGGAAAACTAATTAAGAAAGCTAAGATTAAAAGGCAATGAACAGAACGGAACGAAGTACCTTAAATGTACGCGCTTTGTAATTCGCAGTACGTGTGGGGAAAGTAACGCTGACAATGACCTTCTTCTGCATATCCAATGACAAAAAATCCGCTGGTGTATATGTTTGTATGGATGAAACTTGATCAGCTATATATAAACTTTATGATTTTTTTTTCTTTAAATGTATCGTTCTGGATTTACCAATATCTAAAGTAGCGCCCATTCCTTCCAAGACGGTAAAAACATCCGAAACGAAGTCTCGGTGCAGATATTTCAACATTAAACTTCCTCCCAACGTCGCAGCCTATAAGCAGATTAGTTCAAATAATACTTACAAAATTAAAATACATTACGTTTCGGACAGCGGCACTCGCAATTTTCTTCAGGTGCTTAACTGCTTCGTCGATATAAGGATACGCCAATTTATCCGCCGATTGCAAAAATTCTGTCACTTGTGCAATAGTCATTGTTCCACCTACTTTCAGAGGCGACAAGGATCGCTGGAAAAGCTCCGGTACTTCATTGATGTCGATGATATTATCGTAAGGCCCGTCACTCTTATAAACGGCTATAAAAGCAGTACTGATGACTTTAAAAAATCCGAACACGAAGGGAAAAGTGCAAGTTACCAGACGCAGTATTTCCGGCAACCAAACGATAGGTAGCAGTGCCTAGAGTACCGAAAACGGAAAACAGTTCAGCCAAATTCGCTGGCCGGTACCAGTCAAGGCCTTGTAGCATTAAGAAACCCGAACGAGTCTTCCGGAGAAGGAACTCTTGGTTACCGTCTTCATGTTCGCTCACATTTCCAACGCAATTGCCGCTAATTTGCTTGCGATGACGCTCCAGGTTGTGGCCAGCGCAGCGGCCAGTG
>RJJA01000008.1:261290-295388 GCA_003724045.1 Lepidurus arcticus | reverse complement strand
CCATCCGTGGCACTTGAGAACGGGAGCCAGACACTATAAACCAAACCATTGTTATTCTTGTATTCTGCGATAAGATAACACTTACGGAATTAATCGGTTTAACAATCTTGGCCCCTGTTGCAGGATCCGTCGAAGTAACACTCACAATGCATGCGCCGCACCCGCCTTCGTAGCACATATATTTGGTCCCGGTTAAATTGGCAGTATTGCGAATAAAATCAAGTACGGTTGTATAAGGGCTCACCGTACTGCTGTCCACTATAAAAACAAAAAAATCGCCAAAATATGAATACAATCCGAGACCAGTGTAGAAATATTTTAACCTTTATAGCTTTTGCCATTAATGGTGAAAAAGATAAAATCAGCTGGCATATTCTGCATTTTGAACTTGACAATTGCTTGGCAATTTCCACATCTTCCTCCGTAAGCTCCGCTTTTACTATTCTCGCGCAAGCCGGGCAACAACCTAAATTAGATATTTATTTTTTATTATTTGCTCTCCAAACTGTAAACATAAAAGGTTCCCAAACATGACAGTCATTTTTTTGCATTGCAGGCAACTGATGTTGAAAATGAGAATATACATACACCACGATTACTTCAGAAGTGTTGGGTAATTTCTTACCTGGCACCACAATTATGGCATTTCATCGCATCCATGGTTAGCAACAAACTGATTTTGTTTATACCACTCCAGGTGTTATCAACAACGGACAGCTCAAGTTTCCAAAAGACTAGAGCATATAGCGTGATATGTGATAAGATTGCGAAGAGAGGATAAATATTAAGATCATAGCTTATTATTATATGTAACACCAGCCTTAATAAAATATAATCTCTACGCGCATAATTAAAAATGAAGCTGTTGACCCATCAAACTTTTTAAACAACATACCTTATTGCTATTGGTCAACCTTATTAAAAACATCGAACGACTATATAATGTAATTGTTAAAATTTTATTTGACAATCAGATAGAGTACACTTGCAGATTTTTTTGGCAGATTTAAGAACCAACTTAAGAAGAAAAATCACAATCCAATAAAGATTTCACCGACAGATAAAAGAAGTATCAGCAGTAGTAATAATTCACCGAAAAAGATCGATTCCAAAACAAAGGAACTAATCCAACATTATATCCATACTATACCATACCTACATTTTTTTATGTTCCTAAAATATTGCGCTAGGACCATTTTCTGTTCAGAACAGCACGCTAAATCCAAACTGCTTTGACGACAGGATCAACCGGTTTTTGTTGCTAAATAATAAATCCAAATAAATTGGCACGACCTTCCGTACGTTCAGATGACAAACGTGCGTCGTCGCTTTTCCGCAAACACCATCTGCTCCGCTTTGATACCAGCCACCATTTGACATTTATCAACCGTAGCAGGACCATCTTTATAGGAAACGGAAAAAAAAATCAATCAGCAATCACCCACACAGATTAATTCAGTCATTTTTGTACGAGTAACGAAATAAAATTCTACGAGTATCACTGAAAAGTTGTAAAATCTTACTCAGAAGGTACCAATCCACAATTCCGGCATCAGCTCGCGCGGAATCCAACGCTTGGCGTAAGGCAAGAAGCACAGAAAATGACATCAGGAGGGAAGGTTCCCCAGTTGCTATACGGATAAAGATTCGCAATTAGCATAAATGACATTAAAAAATTATTAAAAAAACACCTTTAGAGCCCAAAACACCGTGTGGGTTGACAGCATTCGTCATGAAACTCACTCGGAAGTCAATTGGAATATCTTTGACTGACGGTGGTTTATAATTCTATACCGTTAAAGCCAATGAAATCACACAAATTAATAACAGGTTCAAAAAGTCTTAAGAAATTACCCAAGTGTTAATAACCAATCGTTGTCCAGTTACGGGGTCATAAACCATTCGTTCGGTAAGCCACAACCCCAAACCCATAATAAAACCGCCCTCAACTTGTCCAACATCCACAAGAGGGCTCAAAGATTGCCCGACGTCTTCCAAAATGTCAACTCGAACGATCTAAAGTATAATTCAACTCCATTAACAATCTTGTTTTGTATCTCTAGCATGTTACTTGTCTTTCGCCGGTCAATACATCCACTTCAACTTCGGTGACTACTGCCCCGTAAATCAAGTAATCAATCAAGCCATCCGTAGCTGCTCCACTTTAAAAAAGAAATGAAATACAAATTACGTCTTTACATGTCATAAAGTCTATAGCTTAACTAGCTTACTAATGACGGGCGGTTAAATCAATATTCTTACGGTAACATTCTTCCACTAAATCCGCCCACGCAGGATTCCCGCCCATTTGATCTTTGATGGGCTGCATGCGAGCTTTTAGGTCGTTGCAGCACATCAAAGCTGACTATTAAATTAGAGACAGTTGTTTAGACGGCCGTCTCCTAAAGTTTCTTTTCAACGGAAACTAAAATTACATAGCAATTGTATTCGCCAGTCACACTGCCGCCAGTGACGCTGCTATTAGGTGCAGTCATCGCATCCGTGGGTTTAACCTGCACCATACTTAGATCTAATCCTAACGCGTAAGCCACTGTTTGGGCCACCTGTCAATATAAATCAAATTTAAACTTCAAAGTAATTATTATCTTGCTTTCCATAAAGAAAAGAACCGAACTTTTGTGTTGGTGCCTTGTCCCATTTCGATTCCTCCATGGGAAACCGCTACTGCGCCACCATTGTGGAAAATCGAAACGGTAGAGTTGGTCACATTTGCTCCGTAGCCCAAAGGGAAGATCATCGGAATCATAGACATTCCGTGTTTTTTCCAACGATTGGCCTAAAATGAGAATTTTGAGACTTTGAAATATTGTAAGATCCGCAATTATACTTGGTTAAACGCGTCAATTTGCAGCTTCCGCTCATTATAGCTCGAGGAAATTCGCAATTGGGCTATAATATCCAATAAGGGGTCTCCAGCTCGCCCAGCTTGCGTTTGTGGCTTCAGATTGAGCAACCGAAATTCAAGTGGGTCTCGACCCGCACCTTTAGCAGCGTGATCCATCACTTGTTCAATAATCGCAATACCTTCCATCGTTCCTTTTTGAAAATATCTTTAACAAGAGTTTCCATAGTAACAGAATTCTGATAGTATTACCTGGGGAACGGCAATAAGTGTTGGAGGGCAGGTCGGTACGAACCCCGTACCCGTTAAGTACCCATTGGGCAGGCTGGTAGACCAACGTGGGCATGAACACTGCAAATCCGGATGTATCTTCGTTGAAAGAGCAGCCGAGATCGCTGTATAGGTCAAGTTGAACCGTTTGCAGTTTGCCGACATCGTCAACGGCTGCTTGGTACTTTAAGTAAATGGGCAATCGTCCGCCGATCATTTGCATATTCTCTTCCAGCGAAAGTTGCAAGCGAACGGGCAAATTGAGTTTGTGCGCAGCCAATGCGCAAATAGCTGCAGGCAAGCCAGCACGCGAGATCTTCCCGCCATATCCACCGCCTAATCGTCGCACCGTGATGTTAATCCTGCCAAAACATAATCAAAGTCAAATTAACCCCTTTGACTTTCAAGACTTCACGGGCCTTAAACATGAAGAATTTGAGAACACTGAAATTTACTTGTTCCGAGGAACCTTCAATAACTGCGACACAACGTTTTGGATCCCGTCAATGTTCTGCGTGGAACAATGCACCACCAAACCATCCTCGATGGGTTCGCAGACTGTAATTTGGGTCTCCATATGAAAGTGGTATTGGTAGCCGATTTCAAACTCTCCGCTAATGTCAGTCGTTGCTCCCGTTTTTCGGACTTAAAATATGGAAAGGAAAAGCATTAGACATTGAGACGCAAAATAAAACTGCGGTAAAGAACGGTAAAAGGTCGTTGGGATACTCACTCGAATGGTTTTGGGGGATATGCACCACTTGTTTTTTGCCACGAGGTCGGTTGAAAAGCGAAACTTTCTTGACCCGATTGGGGTCTTTCATGGCGTCTTGAATGGTAATAACTGGGGTTTGAGCGTTGGCGTAGGTGACTTTGACCAATGCTAGCGCTTCTTGGGCAGCGGACCAGTTCTCGGCCACGACCACGCCTATTGGTTGTCCGTAGTACAGAACCTTGGAACTGGCAAATACTTCTTCGATCTCCTCGAAATCTGGAGCGTATTCTGGTGCAGCAAAAGCGTTACGGCCAGGGATATCTTTAGCGGAAAAGAATCCACTAACTCCAGGAACAGCCTAGAAACCAAAGCGAAAATTAGTTAAGGTTTGTTTCCGTATATACCAATGTTTCTAATCTGCGTTAAACGTACTAAAGCTGCAGAAGCATCGATGCTACTAATCGTCGCGTTCACTGCAGTGCTGGTCAATACAGCCGCGGTTAACTCTCCAGCAGCGGCTGCCGTGTCAAAAATGAACTTCGCTTCGCCTATAAACAAGTCCGCATTAAAATACTTTTAAGATTTATTCACAACATCCTAACCTGAGCACTGGACTTGAGCTTCGATCTTGGGGATCGGTTCATAAAGAGGGGCCTTGCTATCGTCGTACACGAACGTTTGGGTAGCCGAAGTTACTCCACGTACCAAATCATTCCAACCGCTTTTAATACGATCACTAGCGACGTTAACATTCCCCAAGATAAACTGTCAAATAAAATAGAAGTACATACACACATACGTGTCAAAAGACATGTAAATTTAATCTAAAGGAAAAATACGGCTTTTTACCTTGTAAAGAAGTGCTTGAGCCAAACTTAAACGATACTGAGGATCGGCATCAAGGGGGCGGGGTGTTGGATTGACTTCAGAAGCTAAAGTAGTTAACGCAGTTTGCAAAACGGTTTCATTTGTCAAAACTTTGCCCGTTAAATAGGTTTCGGTTTGCGTAGCGTGTACAAAAGCGTCGCTTATGCCACCATATACGATGTTGGGCTTGCTCAGTACCGTGAAATTACTGTCCAGTTGAAATAAAAATGTTGCGTTAACATAGGCATGAGCATTGGCACCGCGTGGGACGATCTAAGCCAGAAAATTTTCGTAATTAACTTGAAAACAGCGGAAAGGAAAAAAAACTACCTTGAAAGTGCGGGCTTTATACGCGGAAGTACGTACTGGGAAAGAAATGCTCACAATAACCTGTTTTTGCATATCCAAGGTCAGGAAATCCAAGGGCGTATACGACTTCGTGGAACTAGCTTGGTCAGCTAATAACAAGATTTATTTAGAAATTCTAAGAACTTAACTTGTAACGGGAATGAATAACAATTACCAATATCCAAGGTAGCTCCCATTCCCTCTAAGACGGTGAAAACATCTGACACGAAATCTCGGTGCATATGTTTCAACATCAAACTTCCTCCTATGGACGCAGCCTAAACAAAAAATGTGTTTGAAAAATGTTGAACACATGAAGTAATTAAAAGAATGTGTAATACGTTTCGGACAGGGGCACCAGCAATTTTCTTCAGGTGCTTCACTACTTCGTCGATATAGGGATACGCCAATTTATCCGCCGATTGCAAAAACTCAATCACTTGCGCAATAGTCATGGCTCCACCTACTTTCAGAGGCGACAAGGATCGCTGGAAAAGCTCTGGTACTTGATTGATGTCGATCATATTATCGTAGGGTCCATCACTCTTATAAACGGCTAAAAGCAATACCGTCTTTTAAAAATATGGATACGGAGGGAAAAAAGTGCAAAAGTTACCAGATGCAGTATTTCCGGCAACCAAACGATAGGTAGCAGTGCCTAGAGTACCGAAAACGGAAAACAGTTCAGACAAACTAGATGGCCTGTACCAGTTAAGGCCTTGTAGCATTAAGAAACCCGAACGAGTCTTTCGGAAACTGAAATCTTGGTTATCATCTTCATCTTCGCTCACATTTCCAACGCAATTGCCGCTAATTTGCTTGCGATGACGCTCCAGGTTGTGGCCAGCGCAGCGGCCAGTGCATTTGGTCCCAGTATTAGGGCAAACTTTGCCTTTCATATCCTGAATAAAAATAAAAAACATTCAATTTCCCAGAAAGAACTCATAAAACAAACCTCGATGTCTTGGCAAGGTTGCTTCGCATCAGTGGTAAACGTTTTGAACGCTTCCAATATGGGCCGGTACCCGGTGCAACGGCACAAATTGCCTTCTAATTGATCCTCTACGTCCTGAGCCGTAATGGTGCCGCCTTTGGAGATCAAGCTATGCGCGGACATTACAAACCCTGGCGAGCAAACTCCGCACTGGGTTCCATTTTTGGCCGCTAGAGTCGATTGCAAGGGATGATAACCCGACGCAGCTGATCCGAGTCCTTCCACCGTCGTTATCTCCCATCCGTGGCACTTGAGAACGGGAGCCAGACACTATAAACCAAACCATTGTTATTCTTGTATTCTGCGATAAGATAACGCTTACGGAATTAATCGGCTTAACAATCTTGGCCCCTGTTGCAGGATCCGTCGAAGTAACACTCACTACGCATGCGCCGCACCCGCCCTCGTAGCACATATATTTGGTCCCGCTTAAATTGGCAGTATTGCGAATAAAATCAAGTACGGTTGTATAAGGGCTCACCGTACTGCTGTCCACTACAAAAACAGAAAAAAAATCCCAAAGTATGAGTACAATCCGTGACTATATATCAGCAGTGTAGACATATTTTAACCTTTGTAGCTTTTGCCATTAATGGTGAAGAAGACATAATCAGCAGGCATATTCTGCATTTTGAATTTAACAATCGCTTGGCAGTTCCCACATCTTCCCCCGTAAACTCCACTTCTGCTTTTCTCGTGTAATCCAGGTGAAAGCCTAGTTAAAACAACAATATATAATAACATACAAACTAAACAACTCTATACGGAAAGGAGTGTGATCGTGCGAACTTTTTTTTTTAAATCTTCATCAGACAGCCCATCGTCACTGAACGCATTAAAACAAAGATTGAACTCAAATATCCAGAACATTTTCAAAGACACGTACTTATAACGTAGTTGTAAGTTTATTTTGTATTTTATTTTTTACCTGGCCCCACAATTATGGCACGGAATCACGTCCATAGTTTGCAATACACGGAACGTTAACGACTAGCAAACTGAGCCAAATTCTTCGCCAAGTTCGAAACTAAAACAACGTCTATCTGAAACGCTCAGCAGCCAAATGATAACCTATCCTGCAAAGTTTTAGTTTGGTTCCCGATCTAGTACCTTATCAAGATTCCACGTCGCCCAAAGCCCCAGAAAGTCACCTAACCGGTTACGAGAAAACCCAAAGTCATGCTGAGCTAAAAATTGTAATTATCCTCCTGTTTCAAGTTTAAGTTTATAAAACACTTTTGTAACTAAAATAAAAAAAAACTCACTTTTAGAATTCCCTTGCATAAAATACCAAAATGTTCACAACTTCATACATACAAATTTACTGACCACCTTCATTGAATAGTAAGGAAATTTGCTCTAGCAAACGCTTTGAATTGATATTTCCAGCAGTGGGCGTGGTAACAGCTAGAGTACAATTGTGTTGAGGCGTCCGCAAATAAGAAGAACTTTCCTTATAACTCATATACACGGCGCGAGCAGCATTGGATTCCAAACAGTCATTCCTCTTCTGATTCGCCGTCATACGATGCGAGGGCGTGACTAAAGCCTGGGCGCGATTGAAACGTTCATCCAAACTTGGTTCAACCGGCAAAAGGGTTAATGTGTCCTCCAACGTAGGAGACAATGGCATGGTAGAATCTTCACTTAACGTACCTTCACCAGCGTGAAGAAGTCCTGGGCTCTCTGGCGTGCAAGACAGCTTCTCCATTGCTCGACACATCTGATAGGTTGACTCAATTCGGGGCGTCAATGCCACTTCCGGTAGTTGAGAATTCCATTCCGAAGTCAACGTCTCTTGCTGTTCCGTAAACAAGCCCTTTTTTGGCGGGTGTTGTACGTCGTTAGTAGGATTGGTTTCATCGGAAACAGATGACGGGACGGCAGAAACTATAACTCCCAGACTGGGCGTGGTCTGAGTACCAAAATCAACCCCTCGGAAAGGCCGAGCGTTAGTTAAGGTGGGAAACGCAATTGGGGATGTTTGGGTACTTGATTGGGAGCTTCCGGCTTCCTTTTCGTCTTCCTTGACCAGACCCGCTAAAACGTTTCTTTGGAGGATTGGTTGCCTTTCCGTTGTGGAATGATTTGGTTTGCGTTGTATAGGAGCCGCCGTCTCCGGTGTTTCGCGTACATTAGGCTTAGAGGAAGGTTTCTGCTTGTTGGCATAATCGCGCATGCGTTGAAGCTTAGAGTTAACGGGGAGTTGTGTGGCTGTTGGTTTAGTGGGCAGTCTGACGGGGATTTTGGAAACGACAATCTTGGGAATCATGACGGACTTGCTGGCACCAACGTTAGGAATTTTGGAACGGACCCCATTGGTAGTGCTGGTGGAGGCAGAAGTTTGGGCAGGATCGCGTTGTCGTGGTTCATCGTCAAAGCGTAGCTTACGAGGATTGCTATTCACGGCGGTCCTAATTGGTTCCAGAATCGATTCCTCTGCATTGTGGGGTTTGGGTTTAGATAAAAGATCACTTTTTCGCATCGGTTGGTAGAAGCCATCAGGTCCAAATAAAATCTTGCCTGTAAAGTAAGACAAGGATGAACTATTGTCAGGAATGTAACAATTAAATGGATTAATTGGATTGTTTGCTCCACTTAACAGCAAAAAATCGTATTAAATTTAAAAAATGGTTATCAATATAATAATAACTATCGAGTAATGATTAAAGAATCAGAGCGGAAAGTTTCACAGTGAAGCTATTTTGATACAAACGGGCTTAAAATAATTAATTTTGTCCTGACGAGCTTAGGAGGTAATAATGCTGAAGCGAATTCGCACTTCAGAGAGCGCGAAATGGGCAAAGGAGTAGAAAGAATGGGATCTACTTACCAAGGGTGCTCGAATCTCCGAGTGTGATGGCGGGTTGTAAAACCTTTCCATTGCTTGCCTTTGATAGAGACTTTTCTGCGGTGTAGTTGACAAGACTGGCATTCTGCATTACGCTAGGATGAATAGGCTTGTACATTGAAAACCGCCTGCGATTGGTTAGCTTTAAATTTTCCTTATTGCTCACATCGGAAGGATTGACAGTTCCACACTACAGATTTAAAAAATAATATATATATATATATATATTTCGGAACGTATATAGACATGGAATTCTTACTGTTACGTCTTGGGTCTCGTTGAGAAGATTTGGAGCCTGCTTGTCTCCAGTTTGCTTAGCCGAAGGGGTAAAACCTAGGAAATACGGAAATTAATTTCAGAAAAGTTTGATTAAACTTTTTTTATTTTTCATTACTTCGATAATTATAAGAACCAATAGGGGCTCCTACGACCGCATCTGCAAACCACAGAGGAACTCCAGGGCTCCGGCCTTGTCTTTGACCAGGCGAGAACATATTCTTTGTAATATGTAAGCGAGCTGAAGCAGCCATCTGAAGGGGCCGAACGGGCTTAAAGTGGGATCTTCGGCGTCTACTTAGGGCTCGTAGCGCTGTGATGGTTGCATCGTTGTTAGTCGTGCTCGTTGCCTAAAGTCATATAACCTGTACTTGGAATACTTATGCTACAATGTATGTTATAAGCCATACGTCCTCCAACGCTTGTAGCGCTTTTTGAGCTGGGGCGGCAACTGACATTCTCGTCCTGATAGCTCTGAAGAATTTACCCCGATACTTGCTTTCTGGTACACAAAACAAAGAAACATGAGACCTTTCAATTATAACAGCCTGTCTTTTACAAAATAGCTATATTTACCTCTGGGTTGCGCGAGCGTGGTTAATACTTCTTGATTCGTGGTACGTCAAGGACAAGTAAAATTTCACGGATAATTTCGTAAGATAAATAAGATAATATAAATAAAATAACCGCGCGGAGATTGTACTTCTCGTTAAGGCTGTATAACCCAGAAACTTGTATGTTATTGCTGTTGCTGCAGGCTGGAAATGGTTCGCTGTCAACTAAAAAAGAAAAAAAAATGAACAAAACAAACACACCAAGCAAAAGCTGAAACTGAACTGAAAGTCGAAACGTGACAAAACGCAAACCACAGGCACAATCTTCGCGTCTTTTTTAAAAATGGGAGAATTGTTCTTGTTGTACCTTTCGTAAAACCCAGAAACTGTCTCGTGGCTGTAGACTTGTTGTCGCTGGACTGGAACGATTCGCTACGTCAACTTGAAAAAGACAAAGGTGAACATCAAAAACACTCGAAAAGACAGATCTCATAAAACGTTGCCAAAACGCTAAACACAACGTCCCGCGTTTTTTAAAAGTTGTAAGCAAAACGTCCACAAAGATAGCAACGCCTCTTATTCGAAACAACCAATCAATGCAGAGGAGCCGGCAGGTCTAATTTTTAAACGGCGAACAGCTTTTTGACGTTACTTTGGGGACGGTTTGTGTATATTATATTTTCTTACCTTTTTTGAACTTTTTTTGCAATAATTTTAAGTTTAACGAGTAAGTGAATAAACCATGCATGCGTCATTACCATCGTTAGTCAGTTGTCTCTGTCGGAAGCCGCATTCAACCAACAGAATCTTACAATCATGTCGAAATCTCTCTTCACAAAATACTGAGGTACAAATAAATCTTTGCAATATCTGTGTTACGTACTTACGTAATTAGCTGATTCTGTTTGAGTTTTGGATTGTTCTATGAAAAAAAAATTGACCTTATCTTTATTCAGCATCTAAATGACGATTTAAAGAATTTAAGCATCATCTATTGAATGCCATATACATATAGCCTGGGTTTGGTCTTATGTTCGACATCGATGGAGTACTAGTCCGGGGCCGACAAGTACTACCGGCCGCCCAAGAAGCTTTCAAGAAACTCGTCGATTCTAACGGAAAATTTCGTGTCCCGACCATCTTCGTTACCAACGCTGGTAACAGCCTACGATGTCAAAAAGCGGCTCAGCTTTCCGATTGGCTCGGAGTGCCTATTGACGAAGATCAAGTCGTTCTAGCTCACAGTCCGTTCAAACTCTACAAGCAATTTCACCACAAGCGAGTGCTCGTTTCTGGTCAGGGACCCTTGATGGAAATCGCCAAACAAATTGGCTTCACCAACGCCTGCACTGTCGATGATACTGCCCGAGCTTTCCCTGCATTAGACGTCGTGGACCAGCAGAAACGAAAAATCATGAAAAACACAATTGACTACACGTTTCCCCCGATAGAAGCCCTTGTTCTCTTAGGTGAGCCTGTCAGGTATAAATTCCTCTTATTCCAATTAACGGTTTTATTCCTTCCTTTTTGTGGATTGCAGGTGGGAAACTTCGCTTCAAATATTGATGGACACCTTGATGACGAATGGCCAGTTAATTAACCACCCGAGTGATGAACTACCGCCTTATCCTCATCTCCCTGTTTTAGCTTGCAACTTAGACTTGCAATGGATGGCTGAAGCTTGGCTGCCAAGGTCTGAAATCGAAATTGTTATATTCTCTAGTTCAAGTGAAGTTTTGTTATTTTTCATTATTTCAAATAGGTCCATGATATTCCGTTCTATTTTCTTATAATTTATTATTTACTTTTTGTTGATAGATTTGGTCATGGAGCATTTTTGGTATGTTTGGAAGAACTTTATAAGAAGGTCAGCGGCCGTGATCTCATTTACACTGCTCTGGTGGGGAAACCTAGCGAGGTTACTTTTACGTATGCCGAGAACGTTATTTTGGGCCAAGCCAAAGCTTTGGGAATCCGGAGACCAATTTCTCAGTTGTACTTCGTGGGGTAATTTTCCTAAAAATAGGTTTCTGAACAGCTACTTTACTGTCGTTTTCTAAAAATATAGGGATAACTTAAATACCGACATCTTAGGAGCGAACTTGTACAATAGTTTGCTACAAAGGAGGTCGCGGAGTACAGCAATGGCTATGTCAGGCAATGAGATAGAATTCGACTGTGACGTTGACGTACCCGGTGAGGCTGAAGAATGTTGCAGCATTCTTGTTCAAGTAAATTGTTTCGTTCATTTTCTTTCAAATAAAACTATTAACTTTTCCCTCTGCTAGACTGGGGTGTATCGCAGTGGCAATGGAAATTCTAATGCGTTCAACCATTTACCCCGCAATTACCTTCACGTAAGCGACAGTCAGCGCGAACCGAAGTTCATAGCAGAAGATGTCTCGAAAGCGGTCGAACTGGTCTTTGAGCGAGAGAAATTTCTCTATTCTTATAAACCTCTACGAGTAAACTAAGTCTTTCTACTTTCCCCACTTAACGTGTGAAGTCATTTAGTGCAAGCGACACGTACGTTAAGGTGTCGCCCTGGTTTTTAACTGTAAATTCTGTAGATTGTATTCAAAAGATATAGCTGTTAATTTTTCCGTTAATTGAACAGAATTTTTTTAACTAAGACTTATTGATTGACCAGTCGTAATCTTTAAACTCGACAGAAATGCGAACCTTCTCATCCGCTAACCAGTTTTGAAGTTGACTGGACTCGGATGGCAGAAACTGAGCGACAAAGCGCAGCAAATCAGTTTCCGAGTCTCCAAAGTCCGATTTGTACCAAGAAAAGATCTGAGACAATCGAAGTTTATGTTTCGCTTCGTCCAATTCGACGTCTTGGGAGCAAAAATTCCGCGCAGCCATATCCAATGCTTTATCTAGAATTTCGGCCGAGTAAACCCTTACGGCTGGGCAAGACTGTTCAACAGAGAAAAATTAGGTGTGTTTCTAGATTCGGATGAGTACGTGCGTACTTTGGCACCACAATTAAGGGCAAAATGGATCCTTGCATCTAAAACTTGCATGGCGTATTTCAGCCGCGGATCGTTACGATCAAAAATGGGAAAAACGCTGGCGGGGTGAGGTTTATTGGCTCGTAAGATCCCATGCTCAATTTCGTCCAAAGTGTAGATGTATTCTCCGATTTGGTATGCAGTGGACCTCCAAAATTCACTCACTTCTGTGACCAAATCAGGCAACGGATTGATGGACGCCAATCCGTGAATAGTTAAAACGTTGTAAATGTCTTTAACGAGAAAAAGATTCAATGAGTCAGATTTATAGATCACTTTCCTAGTTCCACAAAACTAAGAAAACGTATTCTACTTAAGAAGAAAGCTTTGCGATCAATCTCCGAGAGGTTATCAAGATTAACGAAGCATAATTTCTGGACTTCAGTTTCGAAGGTTTGGTACTCGTCACTCTCACGTAAGGCATCATAATTAACTGTTCGTCCGTCTTCGGACAAAAACTTTCCTTTTAGGCTAATAGAGACAGCGAAAATTAAAGGTCCCTATGGGAACATTTTGATCATACCTTAAAATCAGCTTTTGGAGTGCAATGGCTATTTCTACAGCACTTAATGCCGAGGTTTCATCTGTGGATGAACTAAAGCCTGCAGATTCTTTTATTTCGTTCAATATACGAATCTTCGGATTTAACCCGAAAAACAGCTTAAACACCCTTATCGAGTTATGTATTTTGCCGAGCATTTTCAACGGGTATAAATACGGAAAAATTTCGCAAGGGATGAGCCTAGAAAGCAAACTCATCTATAGGCTAGTTAAGTACGCTATTTATAAGTAGGCGGATGTTTTAAATTCATCTTCTATTAAATTCTACAGAAAATATGCTAACCGTAGACTGTATTTTTTAGTGGCTCTTAAGGACAACAATACAAGTTCTGTAAGAACATACATACATACTTTACATGTACGAGGTAAGAATTTATAAGGAATACATGATGAGATTAAAATGACGAGATGTTTAGTAAATTTGAAAAAAATACTATTGAAAAAATCTATTTAAAAAGCTATTGTTTTTTCTTCGCTAATATTGAAATTGAAAGAAATTTTCCAACTGATCGTAAATGAACGTCTTTGGGTAAAGACTTTTCCTTCAACATGCTTCAACAACTTCAACAATCCACCCAGAGAGGGAGGAATACTTTTTGTCGAGAGCTATATCTTATGTAGCTTCTTTTGTTTCCCTAAAAAAGCCATCGGATCTACATACCATGGAATTGACTTTTGACTAGCTGAAGCCACCGTAGCTAGATCACTGAGTGAAACATGTGTCGCAAGTCATCTTGACTTATTGCTACACGTCACTGAGATTTATGGAGCGCAAGTCAAAATGTTACATGTACTATTGATTAATTAATTTATATTATACAATTAATTGTTTGTATTAATTAATTAAATTAATCGTGTTCAGTTCCGTAGCGCAATCGATCTTCCTTCAACTGCACCAGCAGTGCTGTTTCTCGTAATGAGTTGCTCGGTAGACCTTTTAGCTTTTTAATGCTTAAAATCAGCAAACCAGAATTCCGATGTGTTGTCGTGGGTGTAGAACCCTTATAGAAACACGTAAAGTACCGTAAAATCTATCTCCTGCAGCAAAAATTACGTGTACTCAAATATAGTCAACTTTATTACACACCAAAGTTTACACACTAATAGCAAAAACTACTGTTTCCCGTGAAATAGATAAGTGTATACAGGGCAGCCAATATTTGCCAGTAATTACAATTTCAGCAGATATATATGTATAACTGAATAAATTTTCTCTAAAAACTAACGATAAATGGGAAACTTCCACAACTTGTTGGCAGAAGTGAAGCATTTTCATTTTGACTTTCTGGGCCTTTAAATTGACAATAGAATACTAAAGCTATCACCAACTAGAAGAATGGAATTCAGATCTATCTTTCCGTTAAACAAAATGCTATAATATTGTTGCGTCGTAATCCATCTCTCGACAGCAAAAACAACTAAAACTTCCATTCAATTTCCAGAAATATCGAAACTTACAGCTCATAAAAACGCGCTAAAATATTGCAACGTAAAAACAACCAGTTTTAATTACTTAACCAGACGTCTGCTTAAATGGAATATTGGCCCCGCCCACAACCTGACTTAACTGCACGACCTGGCATGACAACTGTTCGAGATTCTCTTGCAAATGCATATTCTTCGTTAAAGTCTCCTCTAACATTCGCTGCAATCTAGCAACTTCATCCGTCTCGCCATGCTGAGGGCCCGCTCCTAGTTTTTCTAAGCTATGGCCAAAACTCGCTCCGCCCGCTTTAATACGATTTAAAACGGTCTTTACACTAATTTTATCCTTATCTCCTGCATTAGAGTGCGACAACGTGCCAACGGGAGACGTTTCTCCTGCTTTCACAGGTGTCAGTCGTCCTTCCATGCAATAATGCTTAATTAATTTCCCACGATTTACTAACTCGGCTGCCATGGCTCCGCTCGTGTCTTCCAAGTGCGCAACCCGCTCTTCAAGTCGCCATTTTTCTTCTTGCAAATTTGTCACCCGTTCCAACAAACGAGCATTTTCGCCCGACAAGTCCACTCCTTCTTCTTCCGCCGTTTCGGGATCCAATTTGTTCTTACCCAAGCTGCTTCCACTGTCTCCACCGCTTCGGCTGCTGGGAGATTCCTTTCAAGCATAACAATGTCCAGTTAAATTACTGCAACTTATACAGTATTTAATGACAACAAAGTACTTACAGGTGGTCCCTGCACGTGATGGCTGTCATTATGGCCGCTCATGAGACTCCACGAAGAAATCGAACAAGCGTCTCCTTCTCCAGCGTTCGTACCATCTATAGATCCACAATAAAAATTGGTTTGTCATACTGATAACATTAAAAATAAATCTTGGATGAGCAAACGAAACCAAACAATGCTGAAACTTGCCGGCAACGCGACTCAAGAACGATTCGACAGAAGGAACCCGTGTATCCAACACAAGGACGCCGGGCCCCGACAGAATGACGCCAGGTCCATACACTCTTAAGGGACGAATAGAATTTCGCGTTTAAAAAGTCTCTGCTTATTGATTAAGCGCCAACGAGATTAGAATGTGTTTAAGTCATACTAAAAAATACGTTACAGGGTTAGGCTAGGGTAGGGATCCTTCTGTCGGGGTTCGGAGTCATTGTGACCTATATTTTCAATGCGGCTTAAGCACTTTCTAATCTTGTTGGCGTTTAACCAATAAGCAGAGACTTTTTAAACTCAAAATCCTGCTGGTCCCTTAAAAGATTACGGACCTGGCGTCCTTCTGTCGGGTACACGGAGTCATTTTGTCGAGTCGTCCTTGTGTCTACTTCCCAACTTGCCTGCTCTGGAATGTCCGGTTTCATTAAAAAGCTCCTTAAGACGTTCCTGCAGCCTGTCGGCCCGTTTCCGCTCAGCTAACCACTGCCGACGCACGTCTTTCGAAGCTGCTAAAGCTCTACGCTCTGCAATTCTCCGGTCCTCGGCAGCATCACGCAGCTCATCATTAAGACGAGTAATTTGAGCCTCCAGCTCCGTTATTTGCGAACCACCAACTTCCAGTTGCAAAAGAAACGACTAACACAAGACACTTAAAAATTTTCATGTTCTTAAAAATAATCGTTTCTCTTCATTTTACCTTTTCTTGCTCCTGGAATTTCACTTCCCAAGCTAAGATTGCCTGAGAATTAAGGTCATCAAGTTCCTGGACTCGTTTCTCATGTTCAGCCACCGCTTTGACAAGATCGTCCTCTTTTCTAATCACCGTTTGCTGTAAATCTTTCAGGAGCGATTCCAATTCCTTAATCCGTCCCAGCAGGCCGGAAACTTTGTTTGCTTCAACCTAGAAAGACCAAACGAATAACAGAAGCACCCCAATTAATTAATAAATAGTACCTGTAACACCTTGACTTGCTCTTCGTAAGTCTCAATGACGTGTCGCAAGTCATCTTGTAGTGCCTGTTTCTCGGTTTCCAATAGTTTCTTCTGTTCGATCCAATTATGTTCCTTTGTTTGCAAACTCGTTGCCAATTCATCCAAGAGACCTTTCCGTTTATTTGACAACTAATAAATACCAATTTAAACGCTTATTACCTGTTAAAACCTTAAATATTTGAAAACAAACCCCCAGTTTTTCCTCTAGGTTTTTAGAAAGCTCTTCTTTCTCTTGAACCCAATTGTGTTGATTCTGCTGGAATTTCTCTCGCTCGGCTTCCAATTTGGCTAACATCTGGGACAAATCCGCTTGGCTTTGCACCCATTTAGCTTCCCAATGACGACTCTGGCTCTCATGTGATTGGCATTGGCCAAGAGCTTGCAATAACTGCGCGTCAAGGGAAATTAAACGTTGCTCGGATGAAGTTAAGCGCATTTCTAGTGACAACTTCTCTTCTCGGAAGAATCGCAGCTCATCCTGCATGGAAGTGAGGTAATCCGAAGTCACAGGCACAGCTTCATCTACAAATAAAGGCGGAAAACGCAATTTTCAACGCAATTTTTCAAAAGTGATGGGAAAATGAACCTTGATTTCCCAACTGCAATTTATCTATAAGAGCGTCGAATTCTGTTTGCTGACTCAGTGATTTAGTTACGGCGGCTTTCAGCTCTTGCTGACAGTCCTCAAATTTCATCTGGATCTCAGAAGCTTCTTTTCGCGCCTCTTGCAAGGAGGACTGGGCTAGCTTTAACTGGGTAATCAAGCGCTGGTTCTGTTCTTTTATGTGATTCAGTTCCGTAGCACGGTCTTCCTTTAATTGTTCCAGTAGATGACTAAAAAAGAACCAATACGTAATGGTTTTGGTCAATTAAACCAGTTATGGGAAATTACTGTTGTTCCGCAAGCTGGTTTTCTTTTTCTTCTTGCAGCTGAACTACGATATCTTGCTTTTTCTTCAACTTTTCTTGACAGATTTCGATTTGGCTCTGAAGAAGCTGAATATCTTGAGCTTGCTTCTCAAATTGGGCCTGCAAGCTTCGTTTTTCTGCTCGTTCAGTCTCCAGTGCAACTCGATAGCCTGAACAAAATCTCTGTCTATAGTAATGCTATCTTTAAAAAAATCTATAGAAAGCTTACTCGAAAATCCACTCAAATCTGCCGCAACGTTGGATAATTGGGTCTTGACCTCTTTAACACGCTGAGCATACTCTGCAGGGGAAAGACTATCAGATGAGACACGATCACTGGGAATACTAACAAAACATTAAAAGCTTACATCATTATTAACTGCTGAGTTACTTACCCTAAGTCACCTTCTATTTCTACGTCAGCGTGGGCCAGCAAGCTTCCATCCGTAACAAGTTTGGCTAACGATTGTCGTAACTGATGGATTTCTGCCTGGGATTTGGAAGTCAGTTCTTGTAAAGCGATCTGTAGAGCGGCATTTTCAGTTTGCAGTTTTTGTACAGTTTCGTCCTGTAAAATTAATACTTGATGGTACTAACTGAAAAAAAAAAATTTAGTCTTTTTTACTTGAAGGTTAGAATTATCTTGTGAGGTCAAGCTAGCAGGGCCCTGATTTGACTTAGGGGCTTTCAAGCTTGAGATCTCTTTTTCGTAGCTTTCATTAGCCAAAACCAGCTAAAGTACGGTAAGTCACATTAATTTATTACTAATTAATGTTCCGACTAATCAGGTTTAATTATACCTTATTGAGTTCTTGGAGAAGGGTTTGATTCTGCAGGTGAAATTCTTCTTCTTGTATGGCAACCTTTCGTTGCAGGGCTTCATTGCCGAGCAACAGTGATTCCACTTCTCGAATCTTTTTGCTTTTTTCGATTACACGTAAAGCTTTTGACAATTCCTTTTCCAGAGTTTCGATTTGGTAAATTTTCGAACGTAATTCTACACAGGTAAATTGAGTTTACTAAGTGTCTATAAGGACTAAGTGCACTAGTTTTGAAAGAAACTAAGCAATTGCAAATGCAAAGGCAAACGCAAAGCATAAGAAGAATGAAGATAACATAAAACATATGCAACAAAATGTAATTACCAATCTTCGATTTGTTGCCTTCTTCTTGCAACGCATAATTCGCGGCTCTTAAATCAAGCAACTGGGTCTGCAATCTTGCAAATTCCTCTTCTGATATCCCAGTCCCCATTTCAGACTTCACACCAGCAAACTGACAGTAAAAAATATAATATATATAAACTTCTGACCGAATTTTCACAAATGCGACGTATAAACAACAACAGCTTGGATTTCAAGAAGGAAACGCTAGATGGTAGCCCATGGTTAAATTTTCACTGAAAATTATTTTAAAAATTCACTTTTTAATTATGACAATAACTTATCACAGTTTTTCTTTCGGTCGTTTGATTATCCTGTACCTCCTATTAACCGAAATATTAATACCTAAACTGATTTAAGGTTACATTCTTTAGCGTAATTCCGAGCCGCTAAAGCTATTATTTACTACGTAGCTTTTAAAAAAATAGCATATTGTTATAGCGCTACTAATTTATACAGTAGGCTGTACATTATTTTGTATTTGTATTTTTATACATAATTGTGACATTTGATGTTAACACAAGTCTATTTTTCTTATAAAATTCACGAAGACTGTATTTATGTGTCCTGGAATTTTGTAGTTAAATGTTCAGGTCTGGGTGTTTCACGTCGTTTTTTTAGTTTTGTCTTTGATGGTGTATTTATCGTAAGTTTTAGTAGGATCATACGGTTCCCAGCGCGATGCTGGAAAGATGTGTTTATTTCGCTCGAACCAGGAGCGAAGTAATACTTTGCCAGCATGTGACTCGTCTTTTTCGACCGAAGCGTCGCTCACTAACCGGATGTCGTCGTGAACGTCAAAACTAAACAAAGGTCCACTTTTTCCCCTCGCTTTAGTTACGATGAAATCGTAGAAGGAATAATGGTGTGGAATGATCAGATCCTCCTTTACGTACATTAGCTGATCCGCCAGCACCGTTTTAAGCTCATTAAAATCTTTTCTTAGGTCTTCTAAGCACTTTTGGAGGAACTGATACATGGTGTTGCCTTTTTTCATTCTCACAGTCCGTCGATGACCAGAGCCATCCCAGTAACTGTAGGTAATATCAATTGGTTCTTGTTTTAACGCTTCTTGCTTGGCTACCCATCCCTAAGAAACAAATACGCTTTACATATATGGGGTGGAAATTTTAGTTAATCAAAACCTGTCGTAATTGCTCGCGTAACTGATTTTCTTCTTCTTCTCGATCTCGATCAGGCAGGAAACTAGTATCTACGTCAGGATTCTTTCCAATTTTTTTCTTTCTCTTTAAAGGGGGTTCGTTGTCTTTCGATCCTTCGTCGTCAGTGGCAGTTTCGTTCCCGCTTTGGCTGGTTTTCGACATGACACTGGTGGATCGAACTTCTGTCTCGTCCTTAACTTCTTCCTCATCTTCTTCCAATGCAAAGGAAAGCGCTCGGATCTGCAGAATAACACGATTTCTTGGAAATTAATTCAGAATTTACTTAGTCGTCTTACAGTACTTGTTCCTTTTGTTTCTTCTTTGCTGCCTTTTTGGCTGCTAGGGCTCGTTCCAACTCCTTCTGCTTCTCCTGTTGCTTTTTCGCCAGTTGCTTTTCACGTTCTTGTACGATAACTTCTTGCTTGGCTTTCATTTGGTCCAAAGTAACCAAACCAATCGTGGAGGTCTATAATTAATAATTTTAGTACTGAAGACTGTTTTCTGCTTGGTTGAAGTTACCTTGAGCTGCTGTTCCACGGCATCGTAATGGGCAGCAAATTTGTCCGTGATTCCTGACAAGCGTAACTCTTCCTCGATTTTCTTCTTCTTGAATTCCAACTCCTCTTTTTCGAGCTCTCGGCGCTTTAAAATTGCTATTGCTCGGCTCCCCTCGCTCGCAGCACCTTTGTATTGTGCCATTTTGAGGTTGTTTGAATACTAATTCTATTTACTAGCTTTGTCCACTACAAATGCTTCAAAAATACAAGTTGTTTTGATCGTGTTTTACAGGCCTCAATCACACCAATGACGCAGGACTGGCAATCTCAGCTCAGGGATCCTCACTATACTGCGGGTTTGAACCCGGCACAAGACTACAATCCGCAGGGTGCGGATTTTCTTTCCCTAGCTTTATGCCCTTGGTACCGGTTTCCTTGTGACGCAATGAACATTTCGTACTCTAGAATTTTCTTACGCAAATGTCTATAATATACCATGTGTACTATAATATTTGAAGCGTAAGAAAATGCAGCCTTTTGATCATGTGTACCAAGGGCTGTCCAAATGGCGGCCCAGGGCCGGATCCGGCCCCTGAGAGGCATGCTGCTATCCGACCCCCGACCACTTCGACAAAAGTATTTGGAAATTTACACCGTCACATGTATTAGGTTCGCTACACTTTTGCCATAAGTGTAGCGAAGGAATAAATACCTTTGCGTAATTGCAGACAACTTGAAAAGTCAAAAGCATACATGTTATTCTATCAAAAGTAGATGATACCCGCTCTCCCCCATTTAACGGACTTAGACCCCGGTTTGATGCTTGCGTAGTATCGTGGACCTCAGTTGGTCGGAAGTTGCACAGCTCTGATTTATACTATACATACAGTACAAATAGGCTATACGTGATCAAATGGCTGAGGGGTTGATGTTCTCGATTGAGAACCCGTATACAGCGCATGCGTGGGCATCCAGTCCTTATTCGGGGAATCCGTTGCCCGATTACTGCGTTGATTCATGCTGCCTTGGCAACACACGGGCAACAAAAAACGAGTTCAACGAAGATGACAGATATTTAAAGTTTAGTTAATTAATTAATGATGGAAGTGGATAACACTGTGAATGCAGAAAGTTTGCTTTTAAGCCGTCAACATGGAACCTCTTCATCGTCATTATTGTATGAAATTGTTGCAATGGAAGAAGACCGTGATCTCCAAGCAGTGGTAGACTATTTCTTCTTCTTTTTTTGCTGTTATGTTTCACATGTTTAAGGTCTTCCTCGTTAAATTCCAATATAATCTAAGAACCTTCCGATAAGCGAACAGAATTGCCTTCTCTACCTGTTCGGAATTCTTTGGCGCGGCATTTAAATGTACATACTAGAGCTACGAATATAATTAAAACTGATATTCTGTTAGTACGGCATCGTAAATACTATTTGTGTTCGCTACGAATACTATTTCTGTTTATCATGCTTCATATTTGGAAATAGTCACTGTAGAAAGCACAGGGACAACGTTTTTTCGAATTTTTTAATTGTATTGCTGAGCAGCGTAGCAATATAACTTTTGCTATAGTAAATTAATCTGGTCTGCATATATTACTATAGGCTACGGACATTTTAGCCAGAGTTGGCTCCAGACTTGAAAAGAAATGGACCTGGATGCCGGAAACACAGGAAAAATTATGTTCCTACCTACAGCAAGACGATCACAATTTGGGGGTTTTATTCCCAGCAGACGAAAGTGTACTAGGATTTGCTAATGAATTACCAACCTCGGTGTCATGGTTTTGGATTTTTTGCAAGGAAAGCCAATCGGAAAACCTTGTGAATAACCTAGACGAGTTACTTTTCCAAGCCTTTGTAGACACCAGCAATCCTAGCGAAGTTTTACGAAAATTTTCAGCGTGTTTTACGAAGTCTTTGACGAGATCGGACCAAATGGCTGGTAATTTCGCTTTAAAAACTTCGGTAAAATTAAGTCTATCTTTTCTTAACTTGTTAGGATTGAAACATTTCTGGTTAATCAAGTTACAAGAAATGGTACTAAATCTCTGCCCGAACAACCAGAATCGAATTTTCTTACCTGACGAAGATATCACTGGCGATTGCTGTGAACTTGCCAACGATGTGCTGTTAGTGGATCGCTTAGAACGTGTGTCCTTTTAAAGCTATACGTATCCAATGTAACGCTATTTAAACTTTTTTAGGATTGAGCAGGCAATGGATTGACGTCTTGTACGACCAAATGAACCTGTCAAATGAAGACATGGAATCTTTAAATAGTCTCACTGGTATCGAATCCGAAATCTATTTCTGGGAAGGAAGAAGTGAGTACAATGCCCTAAAAATCAGTTGTCATAATTGTTCTTTCTCGTTAAGATAAAACATTAGAATTCTTACAAAACGAGCTAAAACGAGGAGAAATTGTCATGGGAGTACTTAAGGCAGCTAATTCCGTCTATTGGGTACAACTGAATAACCAAACTGAAGATTTGAACCGTGTTTTGCAAGAAATACGTCTGAATTTAAAGCTATTGAGAACATTGTCGAGAAGCTTGGCAAAACTACGGTCAGCTAAGCTTGAAGACATCCCTGCAATCTATGACGAGGTACTGGACCGAGCCTTCGTGGTCGGGAAACATGCCCCAGGCTATAAAGAAAAGTAGATATGACATTACTACTTTTCTTAAGTTTACAAGTTTTCAGTTAAAAATTTTTTAGTTTTACTTAAAAAAGTTTTATTCCGTATGTTCTTTTTAATATAGCTCGATTTCTTTATGTAACGAAATGTCAGCCTGAAATCGTTTATTTTTTGCAACGCTAGCACTCCGTTGTCCAGACTGGTTTTCCAACTTAGCGAAGAACTAATTGCGGTTTGTAGGAAGTCGCTTTCTGTGACGAAACCCTTTCAAGGAAAAATTAATCAGTGTAATGAAGCTTTAGCTATGGTTACCCGATGCGTCGAGTATTGCATTTCCTTATACTTTCAGGTAATTTGACCTTAAGGCCACGGTGCACTGCGCAAGTATAGTTGATAATTTTTTGTCAGAAGATGGCACTGATGTCATACCCTTTCTCAATGTAATTTCATAAACTTTTAACGAGAAATTAAAAGAAATAAGAGAAAGAGATAATTTTTAAAATTATTTTTAATATCTTAATTTAAAAAAATTATAGAACTGGTTCGTTTTTTGTATGTATGATTTATTTAACTTTTTCCTCTCGGAACTCTGTAAAAAATTCATGGAAGAAAAATATTAACAGGGACGAACCGACTTCTATAGACAGATACATCCCGTGCATTACTGTCACAATACAATTTGATTATATAGCATAGGGAGTGATAATTTTTTAATCCCGTTTTACCATCCTGTAGGGCCATAGGGGGTTCCGGTACACCGTGGCCTAAAATGTTTTCTGTTTTGTTTTTAAATTTTAATTTCTGATTTATTATGTTTATTTACTATTATATTTTTTGTCGGTACAGACAATTACATTACTACGAAGACAAGGTTATGAGAACCTACCCGAAGACCACACCTTAACTCTTGCCAATTTACACGCTTTCCAAACTCGGTTAAGACACTTGAAAGAGATTTGCGTATGTCAACAACAATTGGGGCGATATAGCGATGGCAAACGTGTTAAATTACCAGTTTTGGGCTACGAGCGACAATCGGATGTTCATTTAACAATGACTGAATGCGACGAAAAATACGGAAAATTAATCGAAGAACTGTCTCAGTTCCATGAAGAGTTACTTGACGTTTACAGTATAACCTGGCCAGAAACTTATGAAAAGTGAGTCTATAAATTATTACATTGTTTGCGGAACCTAGTTGTTATTCGTCGTAGGTTTATTGTGGACACCGAGCTTTTAGAAATTAAGCTCGTTGATGCATTAGAACAAGGATTAGAGCGTAGTCGTACCTTAGTGGATAAGATGGAAATATTTTTCTACTTTAAACATCTCTATGAACGAACCAACGTTGCTAAAGCTATGGATCGATTATCCAGAGAGGTTAGTTTTAAGAAATTCTATTTTTTTTTTCTTACCAAAGTTTCCTTAATTGAGTTTCTCACAGTTTTATATTTACGCCAAGAACGAAGTGAAGACGGCTTGTCGACAACAAAAACATGCGGCTTTTACTTCCGCACAACTTAATCAACCCTCAGAAGCCGGAAGAGCGATGAACGTTCAACGTTTGCGAGGCTATTTAGAAAAAATAGCTCTGGTATTTTTTTATGGTTTAGAAGTAAAAAAAGTTTGCATTTATTATTTAGAATACTGTAACAGGTTTTGCAACGATTGGATTGGTTGGGCCCGCAAGAAGAAAGAGGCGTGGTTCTCAGTCGGATTAAGAAATGGCGCCAAGTGCTCGCTGATGGGATTAAAGAAGGTTTTCTCAAGTGGAGTAACTCGGGTGTGGATACTATGGCTAAGATTCTAGAAAGTTCGGTACTGTCTCGCCACGTGTGCAAACCTGAATGGCTTCAACCGAATTTAGACAGGTAAAAGTAATTACATCTTACTAACTATATAGCGAGTCCTTCAAGGCCGGTTTAACGCAGAACGGTATTCCATGTGGTCCAATCTGCTTCCTATTGGGATCGACTATTGCTAGAAGTACCTCAAGACGTCCAGTTTGTGTGGCAGACCAGAGGAGAACTGCGGGTTCTACACCAATTAGTATTGACGTTGGCTACGCAGTATAATATGCTAATCAAGGGTGATTATTCAATGTTTTTCTTATCAATTTGACGTTCAGGGATATATACCTGAATTTAATTCGTTTCCTCAAATCTCTGAATTTCTTTGTTTTCCCTAGTGATTTAATTCCCTAATTATTGCCAATTTTTTCTTTCGTTCTATATTTTTTCCGGTTCCATTTATCTTTTATTTTGTTTTATAGATCTGACACCAGAAAAGAATAATCTGTTTGGAAGTTACCTTAAACGAGTTTTTACCACTATCCATCCTGGTTTGAGCCAAATTACTTGGAACCAACCCCCTCTTGTCAAGAAATACGTCCAGGGATGTTTTGCGGTTTTATTGGAGGTTTGCATAATCAAAAGCTTTTTAAGTTATTTTTTTAACGTTTATATTATTCGTCGCAACAGATTGAAGAGTTGCTCAACAATTGCAAGTTGGTAGAAAAAGGCATTGCAAATATCTGCGATGGTTTGGCGTCCCATCAACTCGTTTCATTCTTGGTACGGAAACCGGTTGATCACAGACTATTACTACAAGAGATCGAGAAAGAACTCAAGTATATTTGTTCGATATTTACGTTTCATATACAGCTGATCACGGCCCTTTTTTAGGGTGAAATCTGCTGAATTTGTTGAGCATCCAATGGATGCTTTGGTTCCAATATTGGAAGTCCTTCACGGGAAACTTGATTGGCAAAATAACGATACCCGAGTTCAATGGCAAGCTTGGATTGAAACTTTGGATAACCAAATTGTTCAGACATGGGAGGCGAATATAATTCGTTGCTTGAGATCGCTACGCAGCGTTATTGCCCCGGAAAAAGAAGACGAAGAACATTTCATTACGCTTTTAAGCCTTAAAGTTACCCCACTAAATTCTAGAGTATGACCAAATCGTCTTCGTCAGTATTATAATTCAAATATATTTACAGCTAATACTAGAACCTTCTTTTCGGGACATGAAAGAGACGGTATCGAGTTTGATAGAAGCACTAGTCACGTTGCCCTGTCCGGTCTTTCAGAACAAAACTTATTTGCTTGCGTCGCCGAGGTTGACCCCCAGGAGTGCGCGCAATGATCCCAGATCAATAGGCGAATCGTCTTTAAATCTTTCAACAAATTTGAACCAAGAACGTGAAAATGCATCGGAGCGAATAACACTAGGTATAAGGAACTTCTGGAGAAAAAAAAAACTGTAATTTATATTCCGTTTTCTACCTTGTTTTACCTAGGTCTTCGCCGATTAGCTTACGAAGTTAAGGGGTATCTGAGACAGTGGATGTCGTGGAAAGTGTTATGGAATGTTGACGTCGACGTGGTGTTTCAAACCTACATTGACCAAAAGCCTGATGTCCTAGCTATAGCATCGGACTACTTAAAGTAGTGTTAGAAAGTTTCGATAATAAGTCATCTAATTTGACATTTTTACTATAGTCACAAAGAAGTAAGCCTTAAAGCGGATGAATTTGATCCCTTTGTTCGTTTCGGCTGTTTGTCAGTGGATTTTGCTTCACTGAAGACATTAGCTGCAGATAATGCAGACATTTGGGACGCTAAATTTAGCGCTTGCTTGAAAGAGTCCCTAGACGCGCAATCAAGTTACGAGGAAGCTTACGCCATTACACTGATAGACAGCTTAACATTTCTAGGTAAACTTTACAAAACTAAAAAGAATAGTGGTTATCAATTATTTTAGGTTTACCCGAACTTGAACCTTACGTTTTGGCTATAAAACATTATGTGTTTGGGAACGTTGAAAGTTAACGTTAGAACAAAAAGTGTACTTCTCTTTCCATCAAACTACATTCGTTTTGTCGTGGCTATTTTAGGCAGAGGTCAAGGAAAACTTCTTTTCTACACTACGACGGTCTTGTCGGTGTAGATGAAAAAGGAGTCGTTCTTCCAACCGTTCTACCGCAGCTAAAGTTAAAACCAAGGTGGTGTGCTTTAACATGCTGTAGACGTTCAGTCCTAATTAAATAGGTTTTTTAAAAGATAATTCTCAATTGTACACAAAACGGCAGTTTAATTACCATAAACTGGCATAAGATTCATGTGGCCCAACGATTCCGTGGCTTCGCTGATTTTCTCTGGCATGAAATCCGTGCTGAGAAAAATAAACGTCAAAAATGTCTCTTGGTTTTTGCTACTCATAAATTACTCGTCTACGAAAAGAACCGAAGGACCCCACAGTCTTTCTTCAGCGAGACTTTCAAGGTATTGAGGATCATTAGTGGGTAGCTCTAAGGAATCGACTATGTGCAAGTCATCCTATAGTAAAAATAATCGTGAGCAGGTGTGCAGGTCTGAATTGCAAATAATTTAAAACTACCTGAGCGAGCTTGACGGAGAGTGTAGAAATAAGTCCTTTTAAACGTGCTCGGAAGCCTAGCATGTAGAAGTAAGAAGTTGGAGATCGAGGGCCATGAATGACTCCGCCCCCTCTCCAAATGGGCGATCGAATGGATCCATGACGCGCTCTACCTAAGCCTTTTTGTGGCCATGGTTTTCTGCCACCTCCCCGTACTTCAGCCCGAGTTTTGGTGTGTGCGAAACTCTATACAATACTTGTGAAAGAACAAGGGAATTCAAACAGGAATCCGAAACTTACGACTTTCCTATACTTCAACTGCCAGACCACATTCTCATGAATGATATCAACTCTAGGGTTCGCGGCAAATATATCTGGGTGAAGATCGACCAAACCCAGTTTCTCTTCTTCAACTGTGTCCACGTTTTCTACCCAAACTTGCCGCGGTTCAAGAAATGGGCTGGGAAAGGCTAGCAGCCGGCTTGTTACTATGGGCAAGGCTGAGCGGGAGGGAATAACAGTGGGTCCATCTATACTCGAACCAATTTTTATACGTAATTTATAATGATAAAACATGGTAAAATTACCGCTACTAATGGGGTTAGAACTTTTGTCGAACCCATCGATTTGCTGGTGGCTGGAAACTCTTCTCAAAAACGCCTTTGAAAGTTTGACATTTACAAACGGAATTAGAGATAAAGTATGTTACACGTTTTTTACTTACCCTTGCATTGACTAGGGGCGTTAATCTTCGAATTGTGGCTAGCATTTATATGTTCTTTTATTTAACCGATCAACTAAAAACACATGCGTCCAATGTTGGCGATATTTTATCGCAACTTGCGGGACAATTTGCCGTATCTGTTGGCAGGAAATGCAACGCAGGGGCGTGTAAGCACTCGCTACTGAACTGTAGGAGAGGAGGGGCTACGATACAGCATTCCGATTAGTGTCTTGCATATATTATTAAATATCTTTAAAAAATCAACGTAGGGTTGATCGCAGTGGCGTAGCCAGCGATACGCACAGTACGCAAGTGCGTACCACAATTTTCTTAATTTACAGAGCTAAACTGATTTTAGGGCGCCAAATTGATCTTAGGGCGCCAAAATGGACCGCCAAAAGGGCGCCAAAATGGACCGCCAAAAGGGCGCCAAATCTGTAAAGTGCGTACCGTTAAAAATCTCTAGCTACGCCGCTGGGTTGATGTGCTTATCTTTTCTTTATACTTGCACGTTTGATTTTATGGTATTACCGAAAACATAATAAACCTTTTAAATCTCAAATTAGGACTGTCGTAAATGTTAGTGCCACATTATAACGTAGGATGGCAGGCAAGTTGCTGATCGGAAAGATTATCAACAAGTATGCGGAGAAAGCTTCTCCTAGCCGGTGTTTATGCTTTCTATTTTCGCAGCAACAGGAAGCGAAAGTGAAATCGACATAGTGACCTGGTTTGAGTTTTTAGTGTGGTATGTGCGTGGCGATTGATAGGTATGTGTAAAATTATCCGTATTAGAATATGCAAATATCTAATACTTAATCTTTTCCTTATCAGTGTAGGTTACTTAGAGTTAGATTTAGAATTCTGTAGTTAGAATAGATCTCCTGTGTGGTTGCTCTTTTGTTATCTGGCTTGTCTACTTGACTGCACGTCTGCAGCATCGGTCAAGGTTTCAACTTCGTGTACCTGGCCTTTTACGTTCCTGTACCAGTCGATTATCGCTATAGAGCCTGACCAACATAATGGAACCCAGTGAGGATGAAATTCATACTTTGCAGCAAAAAGCATTGGCTAAAGTACAAAGTGACTTAACCGGTAACATTCAGATTCAATCATTAAATTATTTTAAAAAACGCAAAAAAATTATGCGAGGTTTTGCTTAGGTAAGTTTCATCCCAAAGACTTGGAACGGTTAAAAACGGACAAAAATTGGATACGACGTTTCCTAATGCACCATGATTTGGACCAGGACAAAGCTCTGACCATGATTATAGATTCGCTCACCTGGAGGAAGTCTTTTGGAGCTAACGGTACAAAAGCATATTATTCGATCATTATTCCGTAGCTGTTAAAAATGTAAAAAAAATACGTATTGTTTTATTTTCTCGTAGAACTGACTGATAACAATGTGAAAAATGAAATTCTGACCAGGGGCGCTGGGTTCTATCATAATAAAGATAAAGATGGCAAGCTTATGTTCATCATTAAAGCAAAGATGAGTCCCAAAGGCTTGGATAAACCAGACGAGCAACAGCGCGCGCTAGTCTACTGGTTCGAACGCATGGAGAGGTAGTAGATAGAAAGCACTTTTATGTTTTCGTTTGTTTAGTTTGGGTTTCGTACGTTTAGGGAAAATAAGGGAGACAAGATTACAATATTCTTTGAGATGACTGACGCTGGACTCAGTTGTATGGATATGGACTTTGTACAATTTCTCATCATGTTATTCCGAGATTACTATCCCTTGTTCCTCAACTATATCCTCGTATTTGAGATGAACTGGATCCTGAACGGTGACGTCGTCAATGTCTTTGTTATTCTTACGAGCATCCTGCTTAAGGTCTCTTTGTTATTACAGCTGCGTGGAACATGATTAAAGCATGGATGCCTGCCAAGTCTGTGGAGCTGGTCAAATTTGTCAAACGTTCTAACCTGAAGGAATTCGTAGACCCTGACCAGCAACTGACTGAATGGGGAGGACTTGATAATTACACCTTTAGTTTCCAAGCCGAAGTCATGTCGCCCACCACCGCAACCTCTAAAAAAGAAATTGTCAATGCCTTCATGGATGATAGCCGGAAGAAAGTCCATTTCGCAGAAGATACGTCATCGACCGACTTCGGAGCGGCGGATGGGAACGAAGAAAGGAAATTGGCTCCTGGTAAAAAAATAAAAAAATATTCAGTTAATAAATTCCTTGTCTAAATAGGTCAATTGCTGCAATTGACGCCCAGTGAGGAAATAGTTTTCAAGCGTGAAGATGGAGAAACTACCGGTTTACTTGCCATTCTCAATGTCACAGATACTCCTGTCGCCTATAAGGTAGCAGATATAAATTTATATATTGATGAAGAAAGTAAGCAAATTGCACCAAATTCTCCTCAGATTAAGACCACGTCGCCGGACAAATACCGAGTCCGACCAAGTGTGGGAGTTTTGGCTCCATCGGTTTCGATTTCAATTAATGTGCATATCCAACCTGGCTATGGGGCCGCCAGTTTAGTGCGAGATAAGTTCTTGGTGATGGCTTGTGCCGTCGACGCAGCTTCTATGACTAACGCGCAACTAACAGAGTTTTGGAAGGTAAAGCCTAAGGCTTTGGAATTTCCCCTAATTTCTGCCTGCGTTTCTAATTTGCTTTCTTTTCTTGTTGCCGTAGAATAACGGAGGCGATGGCCAGCATCAAAGCTATCGCTTGAGGTGTACAGTTGCTCCGAGTGATGCCTCTAACGAAGAATTCAACCCTGCGGTGTCAGGTGCTTCTACTAAACAAATCAACGAGCTAATGAATAGGGTAAAAATAAATATTGTTTGCATTTTCTCGTTCGCCTAATGGAAGGAATTGTAATGCAGGTGGATCTATTGGTGAGTGGCCAGTCGCAATTACAAACTCAGATCACCAAGCTTCGTCGAATGGTTTGGTTGTTGTGCGTAGTCAATATCTGCATCTTGGTTCTGCTGTATCGGTGGCATTGTCAGCTGCAAGGAGAAGACATTGCTGGGGAAGAAGAGGGCAAGTCAGAATTGTAAACGGTTTAGCCTACTTGTGTTTTCCCTTTTCTGATGAAGGAAAAGTAAGATACGTGAGGCTAGTTTGAAACCCCGTGGCATTCCGTGAAAAGAGAGATCTTTTACGAATTGCTTGCCTAAAACGAAATAATTAACATAGTGCGGTTTTAAGTGAACGATTGCGCTATATGGAAAAGTTGTTGGAAGTTGCAATATAATTTGTGCATATGAACAAGTAAGGTGATTTTGTGTATGTACGTTTTCGTAGTTCATTTTTACAGTGATGGGTTGACTGTTAACTGATAACTTCGTAATAATTAAACTTATATTAAGTGACGTATGAAGAATTTATTGAGGCTTGGGCGATATCGTCAATGCATAAAGAAACAATGTGCCTTCCTGGGACCATCGCGAGGCCTAATACTCTGGGCTCTTCCACTGATCCGTCATCTAATTACCATTCGTTTACTAGTTAAGACATGTTATCATTAATTGTTATTGGAATTTACCATCCGGCGGCATAAATTCGTTGCAACCACCCAGAATGATATTCGCGTCTCGGTCAGTACACAAAAACTGGCCAATTAGGATGCGTCCATCTGTCATTACCACTTTAATATTTTTGTTTAACCAAGTTTCTAGCTTTGTTCGACCTTCTGATTTTAGTTTAGGCGAGAATTGCTTCTGAAATGGAGTAATAATAATAACAAAATGACTTCCACTTTAAAATACGTGCAAATTTGAAAAGAAACGTAAAGAGATATTACCTCCGATTCCAACTTAATATCGATGTATTCAGACGACATTTTCACGGAACGTAATTTCAGTCAACAAGACGACATTTGCTGGGCAATTTGTTGACATTTGTCGAACAAGACGACAGGTTTAACTGTCAAATAAGCTGGGCAAGTGGATGTCCGAAGGCGTGAACAGCAACGGAAACTTCTTGTCAATAGATGGCTGCAGTGAAACAGTTGAAGTAGGATTGCTTTTGAAAATTAAAAAACACCAATAAAACTGTAAGCTCCTACGAACACGCATCATAACCTGTAGTACTACAGGGAAACTAAATAAATTAAAAAAACTAGAGAAATACACCAGCTAAAAAGAAAAAAACAATCGGGAAAAAATAGATGAAACGAACAAAATAGCTAATAAATAACACACGACGGAAAGAAAAATAGAAGGTCCCAATTAGGGGACTTGCCCAGCTAATAATACAAGGAAACTAAAGTAAATAAATAAAAAAACTAGAGGAGAGAAACAAAAATTAAAATAAAATAAATATAGTAAAAAAACAAGAAAAGCATGCGGAGTGAAGGTGTCTGTGTTTGTGAAGGTGTCTGTCAAGTGTTTGCCGACATGTTCCGTAGATGGTGGTACTTTCAATAATAAAACGTGTGGGCGGTGCGGGGCGGTGTAGGCTCAGTAGCGCTCGCAAAGCCTAAGAAGCTACATGTTCAGACATAACCTATTGTTATGCATAACTTGTATAATATGTGTTTTTAGCTGAATTTGCGTAACTTACTGTTTGTAGTTACGAACAACAGTCCTTTTCATGTATAAGCATTAATTTAGCTTCATTTGTGGAGTTTGTGCGTGTTTCCAGTGCGAATAAGTTTCATTCAAACGTGTTTGGTCGTGTAGGCGTTTTCTAACGTCTAAACCGGACGGTTTTGGGAAATTTGGGCTGGGCAAGCTCAAATAGATGCTCCTGGGTTATTCTTTTTCATCTTTGGCTTGCTCCAGTTGGTAATTATTATTTGATTTTTTTTTAGGAGAGACATCCTTTTTTTCTTCGCCTGTTATGCAAATGAAGCTGAGTGAAAACATGGAGTGCCACGTGAAAGATGTATGTATGAGAATAAGGAGAGATAGTTTAAGATGTATTTAACTATTTAATATAATATAATAGATCCGTAATAATAAGAAAAGGAATAAATAGGTCCGTCCTTCTTAGTCGCAGTTCTCGTTCTTATGACGTTATTTTGAAGTTGGCTTATCAATGATTTATTTATACATGTAAACGAAAGTTTATATTTCTCCATTCATGCATCGTCTTAAGCAATTGCAAGTTTTTTTTTGCTTAATCCCCAAGTGTGGCTAGGAGACGTGGATTTTCCAAATTTTTTTTTTTTGGGGGGGGGGTATTATTGCTAAAACACAATGCTATAGATGTATAGAATACGGAATTTAAAAAAAACTAGCCAACGCAGTGCCCAATCCCGTTGCTCGTTGCTAATGTTGCCAGGGTCTCTGGCCAATGGATCCTGCCCTCTGTAGACACCCGCCGCCACTTGGCGTTGTCGACGGAATTAATCCCGCAAGCCATGTTGTGAACAGCCGCCAATCCGACTACACGTCTGGTAATTTGCTTCCCTTTTATTCGAAGTTTTCGTCTCCCACCCGACATTTACCAAACTGAAAAGTAAACAGACTTAAATATTATGCAATTAGCTTGCATATTATCACATTTTGTTAATTTAAAGTAACAATGTTGATAATTTTTAACACTATTCCGAGGGTAGATTTTGAAAAAATTTTCTAATGTTTTCAAGTTTATTCGCTCTCATTGGCGACATATTGCCATTAATTCAATTAACAACCAGTGTGAAGTTACCATATTCTTCCGTTTCGTTTCCGCCTTCCGTTTCCTCTAGTTAGACGGATGTTTTGTTTATCCTTTTTTTTCTCACGAAAATGTTCAAAATCCGATTTTAGCAATTTCCAAATTTCTCTTAACTCCTTAATCATATTTACTATCAACAAAGATACACTCCCAGAGGGTAATCTCGTTTTTGCATTAAAAAAATTATCAGTGAAAACAAATTTATTAAAGGGGGGAGTAAGGTTTCAAAATGAAAAAATATATGTTATAGAAGAGACCAAACTACATGTTCTGGCTGAAGAA